>BQNB010038357.1:12500-48811 GCA_026074375.1 Tanacetum coccineum | reverse complement strand
CAAAGACGAATACTTATCCTAACACGACTCGAACACGTATCCTAAACAATAAATAAGCATAATGGTTATCTCCTAGCCCATCACGTATTCCTTGTGCCAAACCGGAGCAGCCTTGACTCTTTTGCCGCGTCCTAGTCCTTGAACCGCGGCCGTAACAATGGTTTTATTCAAAACCGGTCATTATGCTTTCTTGGACCCGATTGGACCGACGAACCAGACCGAATCAGACTTGGACTGAACATTTAGGTCCAGTCTTCGATCTGGTGTTTTGGACCAAATCGGTTTTCGGTCCGGTCCGATCCGGTTTTGTTTTGGCCTAAAACATCGGACCGAGAACCGGACTGAAATATATTCGGGTGGTCCGATCCGGTCCGGTCCAACAAAGCATATTGGCGAACAATATGATGAAAATAGTGGATCGAATACCGGAACAAAACACATTCGGTCCGGTCCAATCGATCCGGTTCGGTCCGCGGTCAATTATGCTCGGCCCCTAGTGATGAGTAGATACAGGTAAATCTCTATACCTGTTCAAGTAGTACAACCCTTGTTTTAGGGGTGGTTTATGCAAAGATCAATCTTTAAACCCTGTACAAGTTCTTAAAACTCCGTTCGATTTGCTGCCGAATAGTAAAATGTGTTTGGCTATCGTATAACATTGTATAGGTACAAAACGCAGATACTGAATAATCAGAATCAAATAATCGCGAACCGAGGAAATATGCTATATATTTCATATTTTTTTTATCAAGTTCCCAGTTTACCCCACACATTTGAAATGATCACTTTGTCATTTTAATGTTGAAAGTGATCAATATCGTCATTTAGACTTGTTTCTCATATCTATAGCGAAAGTACCATACTATTAAGAAATCAGCCGAGAGCATGTCATTCTAGTAGGTGAAAACACGACCGTTAGGCTAGCATGATCTGATAGTGAATAGTCTTCTGGCCATAGTCCCTTTTCGGTTTCTGTAGGAAATAAATCTGCATTCATTACGTCCATGCCTAGCGTGACATGTGTGTCATTCACATTGTCGTCTTGATCACTGGTCGTGTTTTCCATCTCGTAGCTCCATATTGGATTCCATATCCGTTGCTGAAATTCTTTATAGTCAAGAACGCCATTTCCATCATAGTCGGCTTGAATCCATAAGTCTTTTGTTTCCTCTTCGTTAAGGCCACATGATTGACCAATAAGATTAAGCTGCATTGAAGCAACAGAAGATGTAAATTATGTTTTTGATAAAATAGGCATGTGTTTTTGTGCTAATGCAAGACTCTTTTATACCTGACGTAATGCTTCACAAAATCCGGAGTAAGTTATATGATCACCATAGCTTACTGCCTTAAAGATTGCAAAAGCATCTTCATCAGTAAGAGAAGCCCGACTCACTTGATACTGAAAAGAAAAAATCCTTATTAATAATGCATGAAAAACTAACGGGGTGTTTGGATGTGCGTTGTGAAGTGCTGATGCTATTTTGAACGATCAACAAAAGCAATAATAGTGTCTGGATATGCTTTTTTTATTCGAAGATGTAATGACGGATTAAAAGGCTGAAAAAACAAGAAACCATAGTCTTTATGTACCTTAAACAACCCAAAGACAGCTTCACTCCAACTTGCTTTTAGTAATTTCCGATATTTATTTGGATTGAGAAGCCATATGAAATCCACACCGCATATGTTTCCACGATGATTTCTATGGCTAACCCACTGCATAAAAAGTAAAACAAGTTGGATCAATAAAAACAGGTGGCCTATGCGCGTATAAATGAGATAAAAGAGTAACTAAAAAATATTGACCTTGTGTGCATCAGCATCGGTGTACTGATGAGCAATATCGTACGATGATTCAAATCCTTGTGACCTCAAAAACTTGTAAACGTGCCCTCGCTTGCTCCCATTCCAGTCACTGTGATGTGGCCCCATATTAACAAAACATGCTTAAAAAATGGAAGATAAAACATCGAGAAATAATCATATTTACCCGCAGAGAATGATTGGCAAAGGACTAAGATTGTTTTCTTTTTGATAAGCATCAACGGACTGCAAAATTTTGTATACCTAAAGATAATGCATAAAAATAGGTCAGTTTAAGAAGTGTAGATAACACGAACACGTGACAAGTAAACACTACTGTTAAAGATAATCACCTGTCTCAATCTTTCCAACGACAAGCTTGAATCATGTGGAAATAACAAGTGAGTATTAACTATAAGCATTTCTCGATAAACATTCTTGGATCTACATTGTACAAAGGGTGCGATTACTTCCACATGCAAAAGCTGAGCAACACGGTCCCCAAAATCATTGAATAAGAACTCTCTGTGGTTGATTACACGAAAGTAGTCTTTATGCACAGCTGTCAACAGTCCTGTTATATCAAGACACATCATTATTCGAAGTAAAAGCTTTGTTCTTTAATGATGATATGTTATTTTGGATAATAGCGTACCATCACCACGATTATTGGTCCGTGGTAGCTTGAAATTTACATAACCTGCATCCCCAAGCCTTGTGTCATACATATCAACCAGTTCTTCATTGTCAACCCAAAATTCCTAATGAAAAATAGCAACACTTCTCAAATTTAATAATTTCGCATTTGGTATACTATCAAAGTGTTTGGCATTGTGTTCGGGAACTTATGTTCCAATGTTCTTCTCCTATTTGAAGTTGTGACAGTCACCTGTTCAAGTGTTTCACAGATCACGATTATAAAAAAATAAAAATTTTAAAATTTTGTTGCAACTACTTCTAAACCAACTATTTGACTTAACTAGTCACAATCGGTTCTGGTATACTAAGTGATACTGATCATCTGCGACCTGAGTTATAGCCTAGGATGATTAATAATTCAATATAAGATATCGGTTATATAGCAAAACACTTGAGGAGGGACAACAACCACACAATCACTTTGAAAACGCAATAACACAGACACAAGAGATGGAGCATGAGAATGAGTAAAACCTGGAGACATATAATCGATGATCGTTCGTGCAACAACAAATCCAAAATCCTTTGATTCCTATTCAACCAATTCGCTTTAATATGACTTTCTCTGCAAGCCCGACCCTGTTCTTCATACCACAATTTCAAATTAGAGACATATAACATCACATCTTTACAAAAAAGGTTTTTCTAGAGGCACATGTTAAGGTGGGGACATCAGGCTGTGTGTCACAGCCTGATTGGCCAGTAGTTATTTGTGAGGCCTGATAATGATTAATAATAATAACTGCTGGCCAATCAGGTTGTGACACACAGTCTGATGTCCCCACCTTAACATGTGCCCCTGGGGCACATGTTAGAAAAACCCTTACGAAAAAACAATAACATAAAATCATCTAATATATCATCATAAACCCTTTCAAAACATACTTTAATGAAACGGGTAGTTATTCTTAACGGCTGATTTCAAGAATGACTACCCGTTTCGAAACAATAACATGACATTTAAAAGAACAATTACAACTTCAAGAACAACATATATTACCTCATGAATCAATCTTTTGTAAATAGGAGCAAGAATATTAAAAGTTGTGCATGAAAAACAAGTAGGATCATCAATGGCAGAATTGATCACATAACTTGAAGGGCTGCTTCTTTTATTATTAGCAATTCCTTTGTTCCTTCTTCCCATGATTCCTAAGTAAACTTTTTTATTTTTATAAAACCTTAGAATAAGATATAAAAATATTTAAAAACTTTGTGAATGTATACCTTGAATGTATAAAAACATGATGGAAATAACTAATGAATGAAGAAACAAGATTAAATTATGTGGGGGCATTCTGGGTTGTACTTATTGTAGTTTTTTCATGGGAGATAAAAGCCAACCAATGAGGATGATCAACATGTGAGATTTTATATGTAGTGAATATTGGTTTTGGTTTTTGGGTTGGAATGCGCGGTGCTTATGGCGCATAATTCGCTTTCATATGATTTATAAATGTGTGGTTATTGTACGTACACTCATGTTGCAAATTATGTTATTCGTTTGAGGTATGGTTGTTTATGTCTTTATGATTAAATATGCATGTATTTTGGAAAGTTAAAGTTTACGTAAATGGTCCGTCTAGTTTGCTCAAAGTTATATATTTGGCCCGTCGTTAATCGTTACGTTAGAATTTTGGGATGACAATGAATCAGGTATGAATCGGACGACGAAAAGAGTGCGTTTAAGAGATGTAAACCATAAAGTTGTACAGAAACACACATTAAATCTATTCGGAAAGCATGAGTCTTTAACTTGAATATATATAAGCATGTTTGGCAGGAGTTTTTCTAAAGTTTTTTTTTTAACTGTAAGCTTTTTGTTACAAAAATAATCTCATTAAAAAAAATTGTATACGTTAACATCATTCATATTCACTAATGGCATGGGATGAAAAATTCTTTTATTGATCAAATGAGAAATTACTTAGATATTAAGGAATCAAAAGTGCAATTAGTGTTTTCATTTCCATATCTATAATTGGCATACACGATCTAATAATTTTCAGCAAAGGTCACTGGGACAATCTATGTGCTACATATAAAGAAAAAAAGAACACACAAAATAAAAATAAAAAAATAAGAAATTACTATTATGCCTTACTCCTTATTATTTTCGTATAAAGGAGTGTTTGAGATTACTTATTGAAAATAGATTATAGAATATCCGTTTTGAAAATGAATAATCAGACAATCAGCGGTTGAAAAACGTGATTTTAAAATATAGTGTTTGAATTTGATTATGTTGTTTGATAACGCAATAATCAGATAATCAGTTTTTTTGTGTTTGACAAATTAAATTATTTATTAGATTAGTAAGTAAATGACATAAATGGGCATCCTTTGTTTTAAAATTTTATTTTAATTTAGAGTGTTTTTGTAGTTCGACAATAAAATCAAAATGACAGCAGCTCATATATGGATTCTTCAAACCTACGTTTTGGACCATTTAAAACACAATTAAACACTTTTCACGTTTGCTTTGCCGAACACCAATTGAGATTATTTGTGTTATGAAACCGTGAGAAGCTAATAATAATCACTTTCATATCGCAATCCCAAACACTCGCTTAATTACAAAATAAATAAAAAAATTATTTTACCAAAATACTCTTACTTAAAAAAGAATGTTATTATTAATAAATTAAATTAATTGCAACTTATTCCATAAACTATCTTTATATATTAAAAAAATATGCACACATAAATCAACGCTATTATAATTTATCGTCGCAACACACAAGTAATTGTCTAATCATTATAATTTACTTAAGTTTATATATTCACACTTTCTCATTTAAAACTTAAAATATCATATTTCCTATCAACAAAGTTTCTATTAAAACTTAAAATATGATTTTATCATACCCTTAAAGAAAAAACGCAATTTTAAATTTTTAGAGGGTCATATGTGAAATTACGAATAAATATTTGATAATATTTTTATTCGATTTGATATTTATTTTATGCGAATGTTGAAAGAAAAACGAATATGGTCAATAGGGTGTGTCAAACAAGTTGTGGACCCACAATTTATTGAATGGAGCATATCAAGTCTATTACATAACTTTTCTTTTCTTTTTCCTTTTTTGGTTCTTGATGCTAAAATGCTTCAAACTTTTGGAATTCAAGGCTATTATTTTGTTCATTGGTTGAAGGAGATACAAAGTCGTATTTCATGTAATGACAAAATAGTTGCATGTGGTGCATGTTAGAGGAGCGGCTATTCGGGTCGGGTTTAAGTTGACGGGTCAAACTTTAATCCGAGCACGACCCGTTTAAATAATCGGGTCAAGTATATCAACACTAATTTGTTTACACATAACCCGAATACAACTTATTAAACCCGTATATATACATGAGTTGACGGGTTAAATAAGTTATACGGGTTGAATATGTTAAACAGGTTTCGTTATGACCCATTTAACTCATTTTATCTAGAAAAGTATGCACATTACACGGATTAAGCAAGTCAAACGAGTTTGTGAGTAGATCAGTTTAACCCATTTAACTTGTATAATAAAATATATATAATTTTTAGTTTAAGGAAAAAAAACCGTAAGCAGGTTGACGGGTCGACCTGCCTAATTAACTTAAACATGTTAGATGGGTCGACTTGCACACGACCCAAAATCTATTTAGACTCAACCTATGAATCTGTTAATTTTCGTATCGTTTTTAGGTCAGGTTTTATAGGTTCTTAGGGGTGTAATTAAGTTAACGAAAGCCGTGTGCGATTGCACACTTATATGGCTTTGGTGCATCTTAGTATTATACAAGCAGAAATTACCCGCGCGTTGCTGCGGGCGTTAATTTTTCGCGCGTTGTTGCCAGGCTTTTTTTTTGTTTGGGTTTATTTTTTCGGTCTCATTTTTAATAGTTTTTTTTTCTCATATTAAATGATAATCGCGCGTTACTACGGCGCATTTTTTCTTTCTTATTGTATTTTGTGCGGATTTATTTTTTCGGTCTCATAACATTTTTTTTAATAGTTCAACGCAATTTACAGACGATGTGGACTTTTGGGAAAAAAGTGGCAAAAACGAGTTGGATGTTATGAAACGGGTTAGGTCGACTTATCGTGACGAGAATAAAAATACCCCATTTAGTTAAGAAGATGCTCGGGGGAAATTTTGCGATCCTATACGAAATGGGACGCACCCGAACCGGTTGATTAAACCAGAGACGAACAAGTCCCCTGGGTAAACAATGAGGAGCTATACGGTCAGGATGCTAGACCACGTCCTCCCGGCAAATGACGGCCCAATAAAAAAATCAAATCCGATACCACGACGAACACTGGGGGGAGTAGCTCATCAAGCAAATTCAGGGACTTTATGACACACGAGCTTCGTCTCAAACGGGAAGCCGCCGAAAAGGCGTTCGAGGTCTCTAAAGAGAAAGACTGTACGGTGATGCGTTTGGAAGAGATGAAATTTCTCGCTATTAGCACGAAGGATTTGTCGAAAGACGGCGCATATTGGATAAACGTGTAAAAACAACAAATCAAAGAAAAATATAATTACTGGGATTAGTCGTTAGGGCGTAGGTTTTTTTATTTTCGTATGTTTTTTTGGAATTTTTTTATTTCGTATGCTTTTTTTAAGTATTGTAATTTTATTTTTAATTAATGAAATAAAAATATTAGTTTGTTTTAGAAAATGGAAAAAAGAAAAATGGTAGGTCGCAAAAAGGTGTTGTTATGGGGTGTTATGATAAGAGGGTTTTTTGGTGTGTTGGTGTTAAAATGTTAAAGTTGATGTGGCGCTTATGTGGCGGCGTTATGGTGTTATGGTACCTAGCACTCTTATTGCCGATCGAAAACACCCGTTTGGCTAGGTTTTCGGTTTTAAGATCAAAGTGATTTGCTTTTATGGAATCGTAGAAGGGGGTGTGAATACATTTCCATTTAAAACTTAAAACTTTTGTATCAAACAACCAATCAAGTATTACATAATATGATAAGTGTCTCTAATAGATCTACAACAATAAAGATATTAGAGATCATAAAACAAAGTATATCACCACAACACAATATATAACACAAACATAGACGCAATACAAATAAATATAAAGCGATAAAAGCAAATATAAATGTAAAGCGATAGGTAAAAGAAAGTGCAAACCGGACACGATGATTTTTAGTGGTTCTGCTACAAAGCTTCTCTTCGCCCTACTTCACTCCCCGAGTACCTAACTCGAGAGTTACTTCACTAGATCATCAAGCTCCTTAAGGCGGAGAAAACCATACAACGTCACTTACACTTTATCCGGTACTAAGCTAAATACCGAGTCCTACTTCGAGGTAGAACCAACCTAACGTCGCTTACACTTTTTCCAGTACAAAGCTAAATACTGAGTCCTTCTTCGGGTACAACCAAACCCGTTATATTTTATGGCGCATCATAACAAAACTTGTGTTTTATGGCCTAAACACATAAACAAACTAACATCTAGTTTGTTATATAACGAATGATACACAAAGGTGTATAATGATGATCTAAGACATAAGTGTCAATTGGATGCAAAAGCCTAATCTAAACATTAAGATCACTAAGCATGATGTTGTTGATAAATATGACAAGTCTCTTTGCTTGTTTGAATGGATGATCATGTAGAAACATAATAAAAGTTAGAAGCATTATTATCAATGATTAGTGAGGTTTTAAAAACATGTTTAATATGTTTTTACATTATAAAAACTAGATTATAATGATCCCTAAATGTGTGAAATATGTGGGAGAATGGTTGTGAAAAGAGATGCCTAAAAAGTATATACAAATGGGTGGTATTTATAGAAAAACCAAATCTGGTCGTTTTTAAAAATCCACGGATAGACGGATCCAGGTATGGTGGATCCATAGGTGTATTTAAGTAGATCCATGGATTCGTAGGTCAAATTCAAAATTGTTAAAAAAAATTCAAATCTTTTGCTTAGATCCTTAATGTACTTATAAAATCTGATTGGATATTGTTCTAGAAGAAAAATCATGCTTAACATTAAAATGGTAAGATTTACTAGATATGGAAAGATCTTGTAGAATTTGTTTCCAAGAATGGTTAATTACTTGTGATTAATTTTTTCCTATTATCTAATGCAATTAATTATTATTAAGTAAGGCATTACCTAAAAACATTTATTTAGAGGTGATGTAAGTAAACTTACATGAGTTTATGCAAATGATTATTTTAGTATGCATGACAAAATGAGTTTTGTTAGTTTATAAAAACGTGTACATACTTTGTATGAAATGAAAAACAATGTTAAAAAAGAATGATTGACCTTGTAAATACTTTGTGACTCTAAAAAGTACTTTAATTATTCTCAATGGTTTGTTAAATGGTTGATCATAATGGAACATAACAAACATATTCGTACCTTTTGTTGAAGCATGAGTAGACTCGAGACGTCGAGAGGTGTTGATGTGGTATGCGTTGATGAGTTTCCGTCACGAGTAACTTGTGAATTTTACATTATGTATTACAAGTTACTTGTTTGTCATTATAAAAACCAAAGGGCTTGTTTAGTTTAAATATTGTAATATTTGCATTAACAATCTCCCCCTTTTTAATGATGAAAAATACGTAAACTGTAACCCATAGTAAAATTTAAAAGTTACTCTTTTACACATCCTTCTCCCCCTTTTGTCGAAAAAAATGGTGTATGCTCCAATCCTTCTCCGTTTACACTCTTCCATCCCTATTATCTAAAAGGGCTTGTCTTTGGAGTTAAACTTTGTTTCTCCCCAGAAAGGCGAGCTTACATCATCCCTAGTGAAGTTATACTTCTATCTTCATCGTCTAAACACCTTCAAGCTATCTACTTTGATACCCTCGAGCTCCCCCTAGCTCATTGCATTCCTATGATTATTGACCTTGGTTGCTAACGAATCCATGAATCAAATTTCTTACAAAGACTTAACCTACATGAAGGGTTAGTTTTGTGCAACATAATATATATCATGAAGCAATAAGAGAAAATATGATCAATACGTGCATGCTTCTTCTTGACGAATGATCCCCCTTATTTGAGGCATCAAGGTACGATTGAAAACCTATAAATAAGGTCAGTGCAAAACTAGATTCTCTGTTGGATGAGTATATATAACTAAATTTATATAAGACGCACTCTCTAAGTGCTTGATGGAAGTTCCCCCTTGTTTGGGGCATCAAGGAATCGAGTTATGGAGGAGTACTATAAAACAAAGTTAGTAGACAAGTGCACATATATATAATGACGATGATAGCTATGTATATAATAAAAAACAGATATACGAGAATAGTGTTTAATCATAAGGTTTTAAAATTATGTTTAGGATCAAGTAGCATGAATAATGAATAAAGTGCTAAAACTTAAAAATGAAGAAATTATGAATTTTGGCGTCTGACAATGGACGGATCTACCAAATCACATACGGATCTACCGAATCACAGACGAATCCACCAACTTTGGATTTGTCGATCCATAAGACTCTCAAAAATGGGCAGAACCGATTTTTGCACCCAAAAATCCAAAGCACTAAGCATGTAAACACTTAAATCATAAAAAATAGCAATTAACGGTCTTAAAAGGATAACATTTCAAGTCATAAAGATGTTAAGCATCCTACAAGCATAAAAACCAATAATCTCACATAGTAAGATAGCAAAAATATAGATCATGATAGCAAAAATAGATATAGTACAAATATATATAGTACAAATACATATAGTAATAGAAATCATAAAAGAGATCATGATAGTAAAAATATATATAGTAAGATTATATCAGGGAACATGATATGCATGTCTTAGTGACGTGTCATTGTGTGGTGTAAATTTTATTGAATTAAGTTTTAAATTTATATTTTGCCGACTAAACCAAAAACAACACTTTAACGGCCAGTGTACCCGATCGGTAGTAGTTTTGTGGTAAGTAGGGTGTCGAACACTTGGAGCGAGGTTAAATCTATCAATTTAATTAATATCTTGGTTGTCTAATCTATGTTAATTCTATTCTAATCTAATCCTATGTTAAACCTATGTCAGTCTAAATCCTAATTCTAATGGAAAAGGAGGGTTTTTAGCCTGAGAGACTGGCACGGTTTGGTTGGTGACTATAATCAATTAAAGACACTATTACCCACACAAGCTAATTAACAAAAGATGAAAGAGCGGTCGAACCTGATATAAGAAAACTGTATTAACCATTATTAATCCGATTAGAACGTTGGTTTGTTTATTAAGTGCAATGATTTCTTCTCTCGAGGTGGCATATCATTCTTAAGACTTAGGCGTTACATCTTCCTAAGACCTAGACACATTAATTCTGTCACAATTAAAGCATCCGCATAAAGCATCCTTATTTGCTGATTATAATCTATCTTAGGGATTAAAGCAATGGTGATCTTGTTAAACCCTAGCTCATAGAGACTTTACCCACTTACCGCTTAATGGCAATCTATACACTAGTAGTCCACTTGTCCAACTATCCAATGGAATCAGAACGTTACTTGTTGAATTATCTAGGTCACCTGCTAGTCAACACGATCAATAAACCATCGGCAATATCCAATTAACTAGTTAAGCCCGAAGCGTATCCTAGACACAGACTTAGAAGGACAATACTTGTGTAACTATTATTCTAGATGTATAAATTACTATATGGAGAGCTATCCCGGACTCTAGATCCCCTTGGTCCATTTCACTAGATCCAGTTGAATGATATTCCACCTAGAATCCAGTTGAATGATAGGTCGCATACAAAAGCGCGTAAACAAGTATAAATTGATAAACATAAACAAGCATTCAACGATAAATCAAGAAATTGATATAAACAAATACCAAACATTCAAATCTTCATAATAATGGCTAATACCCGAAGGTATTAGCCTTCAAACATCATAATAAATACAAGAGCAATTATTTAGCCAATGTAAACTAATCAAGTTAATGAATGATACTAAAAACTGAATGATTACTAAAGTATATGGAATTACACGATGTCTCATATGGAATTAAATATGTTGCTCGACCTCTTCTGCTCTTTTTCTCCTTTGAAAATTGACTTTTGTGGTTTAGGTATCGAGAATATGATTTAGCACACTTAAAACTCGTTTTTGAGTTTTCTATTTATAAGGTCTGGAAGTCGGTTGAATACGGTGTATCCAATGGGTTGGATACGGCGTATTGGGGATTTATTGGAGTAGGGACCATGTTAGGAATACGAAATTCCTAGGAAAGTGTCGGTCGCTTCCTTAGATAAATGTCGTTAGCTCGTTAAGTAATTTTTGGAAACTTACATAGTTAGTTAGCTAAAGAGCCCATGGATAAACCCATGCAAGCCCAAGCCCTGGATCCATTGTAAGTATATAAACACCTCTCCATGCCTTGGAGAGGTGGTTGGTTAGTTGTTCATTTTTTCACATAATACAAAGTTCTCTTATATGTTTTCTTTCTCTCTCTAAGTGTTCATCCAACCCTATTTCTCTCACTAAAACAATCTCTATCCCTCTCATCTAGTATGTTATTAGATTGGTCTTTGCATTGGTATCAAGAGCCATAGAATGGTGTGTTTAGATATTGTATTTGTTGAAGTTTTTCGTGTAGTTTTCTTTTTTTTACCATTCGTTTTGTATTTTTGTATTTTTTCTTGTTTTCTAAGCTTAAATATCACACTAAAAGATCATCTACATAGGTAGCTTTGATCTATTATCCTTGGATATAGGTGTGTGTGTGCTTAGATTCATAGAAAAATCTCTTATTTTGTGTCATTTGGGTTCGTTAGCTTTATAAAGATCAAAATCTTGATTTTAATTTTTTTGGCTTAAAAACCTTAAAGTTTTCATTTTTCTTGTCCCTATAGGCTTAGTAACACTTTTGGTACAAAAAATTTCAGAAAACAATCATCAAAAACGTGTCTTTTTTAGTTTTTAAAAAGTGGGTTTCGTGAGCACCGATCTAGTTTATACTCAACGTGAACCGATCTAGTTTATCGTCAGTGTGAACCGATCTAGTTTATCGTCAGTGTGAACCGATCTAGTTTATCGTTAGTGTGAACCGATCTAATTTATACTCAGTGTGAACCGATCTAGTTTATTCTAGTGTGAACCGAACTAGTTATATTCCAGTGTGAACCGAACTAGTTATATCTAGTGTGAACCGAACTAGTATATTCCAGTGTGAACCGAACTAGTTTATTCCAGTGTGAACCGAACTAGTTTATTCCAGTGTGAACCGAACTAGTTTATTCCTGTGTGAACCGAACTAGTTATATCCAGTGTGAACCGAACTAGTAAATTCTAGTGTAAACCGAACTAGTTTATTCCAGTGTGAACCAAACTAGTTATTTCCAGTGTGAACCGAACTAGTCAAATTTAATCGAAACTGACCAACTCAAATTTCCAAATTATACGGTTTATTTCTTTGACTTGTAAAATCCCGTGATACATTAACTTGTTTTCCCGGTTTTGTCAAGAATTGTAAAATCCCGTGTAGTTTCATGAATTAAAACTCTTAAAAGACAATTTAATCAAACACAATTTCTTTCTACCACCGTTCGATCCGACAATAATTTTTAACATACAAATTTCTCAATGACGACTCTTGCCGACAAAGCAATTCTGTCGGGTGCTGACAATCGTCCACCCATGTTGGAAAAAGATATGTATGATTCTTGGAAAAGCATAATGGAGCTATACATGATTAATAGAAAACATGGACGAATGATCCTTGAATCCGTTGAAAATGGTCCACTCATCTGGCCTTCAATAGAGGAAAATGGAGTTAGTGACAATACTCAAAGAATATCTGAGTTATCTGCTACAGAAGCAATTCAAGTTGATTGTGATATGAAGGCAACAAATATCATTCTCCAAGGATTACAACCAGAAGTCTATGCATTGGTTAGCAATCATAAAGTCGCCAAGGAACTTTGGGAAAGAATTCAACTTCTTATGCAAGGAATTTCATTGACGAAACAGGAAAGAGAGTGTAAGCTTTATGATGAATTCGATAAGTTTGCCTATAAGAAGGGGGAAACACTGCGTGATTTCTACTTGAGATTTTCACTGCTACTCAATGACATGAACATCTACAACATCAAAACTAGAACAATTTCAAGTGAACACAAAGTTTTTGAATACTCTTCCTCCTGAGTGGAGCAAATTTATGACAGATGTTAAACTGGTTTAGGATTTGCATATAACTAACATTGATCAGCTTCATGCTTACTTGGGACAACATGAATTTCATGCAAATAAGGTTCATTTAATGCATAAACGCAACTCAGATCCTCTTGCTTTGGTTGCAACCCATCAGATGACCCAGTCTCCTTATCAAACTCATCAAAACTCATACTAAAACACTCAATTTCAACCACAAGTTTCACCATATCAGTTCCACCGTATGATCTCCTTCATCAGTCTCAACAACACTCAAATAATCAATCATCAACACCTTTTCAATCACTTTTCGATCCAATGATTATCAATCATCAGTTTACCACAACGCTTATTCCCCATCATCATCAATCCCTCAATTGGATTATGCTCCCTAGTAACCATCTATGTTAACATAGAAATCACTAGCTACACAAGATAGATCCCGGTGGTCGGGGAGGATTTAAACAAAAGAAAGCCATATTATTAGTGAGAGAAAGGGAAGATGTGTGTGTTTTAGAGAGAGTTACACACACACCTTAAATTACAAAAATATGAATCCTCACCCCTCTATGGAAGTATGGAGGGGGTATATATAGGTCAAACAATGGACACCTTTACTTTTCTTAACAGAGTTTATAGTCACTGTAGTTCTTGCCTAATGATAACTAAATGTAATCTCCGATATGTCCTCCATATTTTAAGGGCTAACAATCTTCCCCAATATTGTGGAATAGGAATTATTACATTGTTCCTATCTTGTACTAAATACAACATAATAACGTCTTCCAAAGCTCGTTTTTCCAAAAGTGAAGATGTGCTTTCGAAGTTTCTCCTGGTCTTTGAAAACTTGTACTCCAAGCTTGGATCTTCATTGTCTTTACTTGTACGGAACATTGTAGTATGCAATGAATGGATTACTTCCCCTATTCATGAGCATGTCTGAAAGCTTTCTTCATAGACTCCATTTTTGGCGGAAAGTTTTGAATCAGCTTCCCCCAAAACAACAATCCTATCTCTTAGCAGGTTCTGAAACTTTGATGTAGCTCCAATCCATCTTTCTACTTGTCATCGACGTGCACAGCGGAATTTTGATAGAATCAAACCACATCAGACGAACCACTGCTTCTTGTCAATTAGGGGCCTTTTGGTTGAATATTCGTTCGGGGGGTACAAGCTTGGAATATCTAGCTACAATTCTTCTCACATTGCATAATTCTTTCACACGCTCTCACTCCCACCCTACCCCCCCTACAGTCCCCCCCCCCAAGTAGTCTACACTACTTCTCCTTGGAGTTGGACACGGTACATCAAAGTCAACTAAGTCCCGGATGTACACATTTTCCCCATGGTTGCAAACTCTCGGAAGCATCATTGTTCGTGATACGTCTTTTAACTCGAGAAGTTCCTTGTCTCATAAGCTACCAAATATTGATTTACAAAAGAATCATTACCATCTTTTCGGACTTCACAAACGTTATGACGGAGGGTTGAAGCAAGAATCAAGAACACTTGGTATAATCAAGGTCTTGTGAATGAATGTCATCGAAGAACTTTGAAGATTTTGCTTAGACTGTGAAGTATCGTTGTCTTGGAACACAAAAATACCTGTGAGAAGTGCTGATTACATCTCAACCTTTAAACTCTCTGGCTAACTTTCCAACCTCGTATTCTGTCGGCTATTGTTGTAATCACTTGGTGAAGTAAACACGATATACCAGACTTGAAAATGAAGTTAGAATCCCTAAATTTGTTACTTAAACTTGCACTGTTGTTGATGGAAAGAACGGTGAGATTACATCTTTACGTTACTATATACCCACTCCGAAAGTATGAGAAGTAAACACCTCTTGAAATTATCCACATCGTCTTTGGGTGTGACACTGAGTACTACAACGGACCGCCTTTAAGTGAATAGTTAACAGTCTGCAACCAACCACCCCTCTGATGTGGAAATAAAATACACCCCCCCCCCCCCCCCCCCCATACCACCCCATAATAGATATATATAGATCCTTCATACCTACCCCCCCCCCCCCCCCCCCACCCATCACCCCGACCACTCCCAATTCTACAAGAAAATCTCCCTCATAACAAGAACAAAGGCCCCTTACTGAACCCCCATAATCGTCACCCCAGGAATTCCCCTCCCGATGAATACAAAAATACACCCCCCCCCCGTATACGCCCCCCCCCCCCCCCCCCCCCCCCCCACTCCCAACGTGAAATTCCAACTTCCCCCCCCCCCCCCCCCCCCCCCAATTCCCAAACCCCCCCCCATGAGTGGATTTACCCAACCCCCCCCATCAACCCATTCCCCCCCCCGCGCCTGATTACTTGTCATCGTAATCCGAATCTCTAGCCGTTTGTCGTTTTAGTGAATCTTAAAAAACAATCAAAAAGGTGTCTTTTTATGTTTTAAAGATTTTGTGTTTCGTCCGTGTAGTACACGAATTTGCAAGGTTTAGTTCAATCTGAATTAGCAAGTTTTAGTTCTATCCGAATTAGCAAGTTTTTTGTTCTATCCGAATTTGCAATTTATAGTTGATTCCGAATTCGCAATTCACAGTATCCGAATTCGCTACTTGCTTCAGGATCCGAATTTGCAGTTTGATTAAGGACCCGAATTTGCAATTTTTCATTAGGACCCGAATTTGCAATCTTCTTTAGGACCCAAATTTGCAATATTCTTAAGGACCCGAATTTGCAATTTTTCCTAAGGACCCAAAATTTTCAATTTCACTTAATCAACCGAATTTGCAACATAAACTTAAAACTCAAATTGCTTTATCAAGATTATACGGTTTATTTCTTTGACTTGTAAAATCCCGTGAAGCACCCAATTGTTTTCCCAATTTTGTCAAGAATTGTAAAATCCCATGTAGTTTCAAGACTTACAACACACAAAAGACGATACCTTCAAACACAATTACTTTCTATCACCGCTCGATCAAACTGTAATCTTTAAACATATCAATTTATCAATGGCGACTCTTGCTGACAAAGCGATTCTTTCGGGTGCTGACAATCGTCCACCCACGTTTGAAAAGGAAATGTATGATTCTTAGAAAAGTAGAATGGAGCTATACATGTTGAATAGACAACATGGATGAATGATTCTTAAATCCATTGAAAATGGTCCACTCATTTGGCCTTTAATTGAGGAAAATGGAGTGACTAGACCCAAGAAATATTCTGAGTTATCTCCTACAGAAGCAATTCAAGCTGATTGTGATATCAAGGTAACAAATATCATTCTCCAAGGACTACCACCTGAGGTCTATGCATTGGTTAGCAATCATAAAGTCGCCAAGGAACTTTGGGAAAGAATTTAACTTCTCATGCAAGGAACTTCATTGATGAAACAAGAAAGGGAGTGTAAGCTTTATGATGAATTTGATAAGTTTGCTTATAAGAAGGGGAAACACTACGTGAATTCTACTTGAGATATCTACAACATGAAACTGGAACAATTTCAAGTGAACACAAAGTTTTTGAATACTCTTCCTCCTGAATGGAGCAAATTTGTGACAGATGTCAAACTGGTTCGGGATTTGCACACAACTAACATCAATCAGCTTCATGCTTATTTAGGACAACATGAATTTCATGCAAATGAGGTTCGTTTAATGCATGAACGCAACTCAGATCCGCTTGCTTTGGTTGCAACCCATCAGATGACCCAGTCTCCTTATCAAACTCATCAAAACTCATACCAAAACACTCAATTTCAACCACAAGTTTCACCATATCAGTCTCCACAGTATGGACAGTAATGATCACCCTTCATCAGTCTCAACAATACTCAACTAAATTTTTCACAATCATCAACACCTCTTACAAATCACTATCCATCCAATTATATCAATCAATCATTCACCATAACGTTTATTCTCCATCATCATCCATCCTTGGAATATGCTCCATTAGTTAATTAACAACCTGAATTTTCCCAACCAGACTCGGGTCTAATTGTTCCAGTGTTCCAGAAAGGTGATGATCCCATTGATGCCATCAATCACGTGATGTTTTTCTTGACTGATGTTGTCACTTCCCGCTATCCCACTACCAACAACCAGCTGAGGAATTCGTCAAACCCTAGGCAACAAGCTACCATTAATAATGAAAGATTAACCTTACAACCAATTCAGGGGAGACAAACTTCTTTAGCTACGAGCACTACAAGGACATACACTCCAGGATCAAGTAGAAGCAATTCTGGGAAACAAAGGACTGTTATTTGTTACAACTGCAAAGGGGAAGGCCACATGTCCAAACAGTGCACTAAACCTAAGAGGAAACAGGATATCATGGTTTCAAGATAAAAAATTTTGTTGGTACAAGCTCATCCAGTAAGGGAAGCAAAAGTGGTCAAATTCTACATGAGGAGGAACTAGCATTTTTGGCAGATCTAGGAATTCCAGAAGGTCAAGCCACACAGACTGTCATTACTCATAATGCTGCTTATCAAGCTAATGATTTGGATGCATATGACTCTGATTGTGATGAACTCAACACTGCCAAAGTTGCTCTCATGGCGAATTTATCTCATTATGGTTTAGATGCTCTCGCTGAGGTACACAATCATGATAATGTGAATAATAATATAATTAATCAAGCTGTGCAGGCGATGCCGTCTTCTGAACAGTCGAATGTTGTGAACCATTCAGAGACTGAAATAACTAGTGATAGCAATATCATTCCTTATTTTCGGTATGTGATTGAATCACAACAGGCAGTTGTTCAGAATTCTAACTCTTCTGCATAACAAGATGCACTGATATTATCTGTGATTGAACAACTAAAAACCCAATTAGTTAATTGTACCAAGATAAATTTAGACAATAAAAGTGTCAATGATACTTTAACCGCGAAGCTTAAAAGATACAAGGAACAAGTTAAAGTTTTGAAAGAAGGACAAAAGTTGGATTTTATTTAAAGAGTAATGATAGCCCATTTCAGATTCAAGTGCACAGTCTGTAGAGATTGATCGTCTTAAACAAACTCTTTCTGAACATTTAAAAGAAAAAGAATCTTTAATGAAAACAGTTACTCTTCTCAAAAATGATTTTAAGAAAGAAGAAACTAGGAACATAGATAGAGAGATTGCTTTAGAAAAGAGGATCAAACAACTAGATAATATTGTTTTTAAAAGAGATCAATCTGCACAAACTGTTCACATGTTGACGAAACCTTAGTTTTTCTATGATCATACCACTAAACAAGCTTTAGGTTTTCAAAATCCTTTCTATCTGAAGAAAGCTCAGCAGTTGGAACCAAAGCTTTATGATGGTAATGTCATTGAGAAAACTAATGCCATTGTGATTCCTGACTCTGAAGAGACCTTAATGCTTGCTGAAGAGAGTCGTTCAAAAATGCTTTTAAAACAAAAGGATCCTATAATGTTAGAAAAAAAGTTAATACTACACCAGTCGATTATGCTGTTCTTAACCAACTTTCTCAAGATTTTGAAAAACGATTTGTTCCACAAACTGAATTATCTACTGAACAAGCCTTTTGGTCTTAGAATTCTGTGAATTTTCTAGAACCCACTCTTTCTAGTAGACCCACCAAAGTTGAGGTTCCAAAAGAACTTCCTAAAGTCAGCATGGTTTATACGAGTTTGAAGAAACTTAAACACCATCATGCTGGTTTTGACGTGGTTGTCAAAGAAAGAACCACGGCCACAGCTATCACTGAGGGATCGTGGGGGTTCGAACATACAAAAGCTTGTTTTAGAGATGAAATAATTCCAATTGTAAAAGCTCTGAATGACTTATTTATTACATTCGATCAATATTTGATTGATGAACTTTCTGAAGTCCAAAATGTCTTTCATCAAATGGAACAGACTGTGGAACAACATCGTTTAGAGTCCAAAACATTTGAAGTTAAAATGAATCAAGTTTTGAACAAAAACGAACGACACTTGGAACAAGTCATTAGCAAAGATATATTGAACATAATTGTGAATTCTTCTGTGGATAATACTTATGAGAATGTGCATGAATGTGAAAAGTGTCTCAAACTTAAAACTGAGCTTCAAAAGGATTTTGTTGAAAAAGAGATTTACGATAAACTGTTCAAAAGTTTTACCACTCTTGAAACATTGCATATCTTTAGAAGTTGATACTCAACTTATTCAGGAAATTTTTCAAAGGGACAATTCTGTTTCAAATCAAAGTGCTCCAAGTTTCGATCAATTGTTTGAATTAAACGAATTGAAAGCTCAGTCCTAAGAGAAAGACACGGTCATAAAGAAGTTGAAAGAGAGAATTAAATCTCTAAGTGGAAAAATGAATGAGGATAAGATTAAAAAGGACTTAGAAGAGGTTAAGATAATAAATATTGAATTGGATCATAGGGTGTCAAAGCTTATTGCTGAGAATGTGCATTTGAATTAGACCTATAAGCAACTTTATGACTCGATTAAATCAGCATGTATTCAATCAAAAGAACAATGTGATGATTTAATTAATCAAGTCAATCTAAAGTCTGTGGAAATCTTTGATTTAAATGCTAGTCTTTAGGAAAAAGTGTTGCTAATTACAGCTCTCAAGGATTATTTAAAAACTAAATAAAATGCTCTAGTTGATAAATGTGTCACGAAACACACTATTGAATCCAAGAAATGCTTAAGATTGATGTGGAATATTTGAACCCTAGATTGTTGAACAATAGGTCAGCTCACTCTGATTACCTTAAGCACACTCAGGAAGAAGCTACGATTCTTAGATAAATAGTGGAACAAGGAAAATCACAAAATCCTTTAAATACTTCCTTAGACTCTGCTTGTAAGTATACAAAACAAATTCAGGAGTTGCTTATAATAATCGAACAAACCTGCCCTAGCTTCAATAATTTAAATGAAAAATTAGTAGGTTGTGACCCCAATAGGAAACAAGGACAAAAGAGTTAGATCACTGAGCCGTCACATCCTCATGAAACACAAATCACAAAAATAGCCTCTACTTCAACCAGTATCTAACAACCTATGTTTCTGCTACAATAGTAAAAATTATGTACTAGTGCTCAATCCCGGATCACATCTTTCAAAATACAAAAGGAAAGATAAGATACAGTAAACACCAAGAAGTACAAAAGAGAATAAAAGTAGAACCCACCCAGGGAAAGTTAAATCTAGTTTGAAAAATTAAAAGACTAGTGTTGTGCATCTAAAGGAACTGCTATGTGCAGCATTCAAGCTTATTGCGAATTCTAACAAACTTAAATGTGTAAATTGTAAGAGGCTGCAAGGCTTTCAGATAAGTCAGATTTGTGTGTTCTTGCTTTAACACAATGTGAAGGCTCGTGGGAAAAATCAAATCTGCTAAAAAAATTCAAAGAGAAAGTTTGGAAACCAACAAGAAAATGTTTACAATATTAGATATATCTGAGACCTACTGTCAGACCTTCTTATAGTAAGAGAAATGATGTGCCTTTAACTAGGAATTACCACACTTACTGAGTGCCCCTTAGTAAAACACCAATTTGCCCCTAGTTAATTGAACACCTAAACCTAGTCCGTCAACATAGGTTAACTCACAGAAACCTAGGAAATCTAAAACTAATGTTCCTGTTAGCAAATCTAAGTTCTTAAATCTGTATCTGCTAATAAAAAGGAACCCAGTCAATCTTGGATCCATAGTTTTTCTGATGTTCCACATCTTCCTCTCTTGAGAATGCAGGTCGTCTAAGCACTGTTCCTGGTAATTTGGACATCCGGCTGCTCCAAGCATATGACCGAGAGAGATCGCTCTCAGCTCACCACTTTCGTCAAAAATGTTAGGGAACTGTAAAATCAAAAATGATCAAAGTAGCAAAGATAATGGGATATGGTGATATCATAATAGGATGTTACCGATATCACGGGTTACTTACGTAGAAACTTGGACACAACTTCTTTTTTCGTTGGGACACTAATTTTGTGATTCGACCTTGAAGTTGCTTTTCGTCAACACACATGCTTCATTCGTAATCTAGAAGGTGTTGATCTATTAACTGGATCTCGAGGCAACAATCTGTATACTTTGTCTCTTGGAGATATGATGGCGTCCTCTCTTATATGTCTCTTATCAAAAGCCTCAAAGACTAAGTCCTGGCTATGGCACCGACGGTTGTCTCATCTGAACTTTGGTGCAATCAATCACTTAGCTAGACAAGGACTTGTTCGGGGTCTCCCTAAGCTAAAATTTGAAAAGGAACATCTGTGTTCTGCTTGTGCAATGGGTAAAAGCAAGAAGAAACCCCACAAACCTAAATCTGAAGACACCAACCAAGAAAAACTCTATCTCTTGCACATGGATCTTTGTGGACTATGCGTGTCCCGCAATTGTCACAGACACCCCAACTGGCCTGGATGGAGATACTGTCCGAGGGGCGAGTATGTCATCAATTTCGAACAAATGCACAGAGAACGACCCTACTGGACATTTTGAAAATCATAACTCGTTGCATTATTTAAAAATAGATAAGTTTTACAAGATTCAAAAGAAAGTAAACATTTGCGGAAGCATAAGTAAAATGTAGCGGAAGCATAATTAAGTTTTGAAAAGTCAACGAGTATGAATGATAATAAAGTCTTGAAAGATGATATCATATTGCACGTAGACTCCACATAGCACGTCAAGAAGTCCAAAGCTATTCACCTGAGAAAAACATGCTAAAAACGGTCAACATAAAGTTGGTGAATTCATAGGTTTAAGTAAAACATTTATGAGGATAAAAAACGTTTAGTGAATACTGCCTTACTCGCAGTATCATGAAAAGTATTTAGTAATCAGAAACGTTCAACCAAAGTAGTATGGACCACAAGACTTCAAAACGTATGCGACAGTTATAGGAGATATAACTTCACATAAAATGGGGTGGGTATTTACGTTGCACTAAGCTCATGACACCGAAGCCTTAAGTATACGTTGTTATAAGTTGGTGCCCCGGTAGATGCATTGCCTAACACCTAGTTCCTCAAATGAAATGCGACGTTGACATAGGTAGAGGCGTTTAAATTCTAACCCGACGGGGAGTTCAATCCTAATAGAACGATTCACATCATTCTCGCTTCCCTGAACAGGTCCATTGTTAATAAATTAACGTTAATAATAGGGGAACTTCCATAGTCAATAGGGTAACTTAGGCAAACCACGTAAACAGGGAAATTCTCACGTAAAGTACCTGTGTCCAAAGTAAAAGTAATCAAGTCAAAAGAACCAACGCATCCATAAAAACTCTGGGTATTTGTATTCATAAGTAAAAAGAGTGGTCAATCAATCAATGTAAACCATTTTGTAATCAACGTATACCGAGTTTCAATTCAGTAATGTAAACGTTTGTAAACGAGCATGTTTTCTCACCACCAAAAGTAAGTAAAGATTGTAAAACAAGTAAACGAGAGGCTAGGAACTCGCCTCGAAGTGCAGAACAATTTAGCAGAAATGCAAATAATAAGCACAAAATTCAACAAACGGAAAACGGAACGGCTCGACCAAGAAGATGCAGCTTAACTTAACAGTTATATCCCACTAGTTTAGGATGATGAATTTGGGTTTTCCGATGGATGAGTGCATCAACGCGACACGTTGATAAAAGATTAGATCTCAAGTTGTAATGGTTTGGTGGTTGGTCAAATAGAATAAGTCGAAAAGCAAACGCAAAGTATGTAATATATTCCGTATATATTACAATATGACAAAAAGAAACAATTAATATAATTCATATGGTGAATTAATAATGACGACAACAACCAACAGAATAAGTCACAATATATAATACTTTACAAGTATTATATAAGAAACGTGAAAAAATAATGGTAACAATATAATTTGACACGTTTTCGAAAATCACTTAACTAAATTAATAAAGAGTGCTTGTATAAAGGTAAACACAACGTTTTAAAGTTACGAATTAAATAAATGACGTTTTTAAAGTTTTTACAAAACTTATTTATATTGTCTATCATTCGAGAATTATAAAATATATTTTATAATTTAGTATTTCGTTTTCTCGATGGTTTTTAGTTAAAATAGTTATCTCGTTTGTAAAAGTATGGTTTTTGATTATTCATCGTGTTATTGTTTAATTACAATTTAGAAATCTTAATTCTATATCTCGTTCTTTTATCGGTCTTTTAAAATAATAGAAATTTTAATGAAATGCTAAGTATATAAAATTTTTATAAATTTCTTCCATGACCTAGTCGTTTATTACGAAGTTTCTCCATTTTTACAAAACTTCTCATTTTCCCTAATCAATATATATAGCAATTTTATATCCGCTTGTGTTTTTTAAATTATAACAAGACGAGATATAATAAAAAAAAAAAAAAAAAAAAATAAACAAAACAATAAATGATTAAAACTAACGCACCTAAACATTTATAATCATAACGAATCAAAACAAAACCAAGGTCAACCAATTTAGTGGGTTGTTTGACGAAAAACCCAAAACCAAACGCACTCTTATATGCCGTTAAACTCATATCTAAACGCACCCTTACGGGGTCATTAACCGCAAAACCAAACAGACCCATATGGACTGTTAAATGTGAAACCAAACGCCCTATATGGCTGTTAACCCTGATCCAAGCGTCGAAATTACAGCCGTAAACATAATCCAAACAACCCCCTTTGGCTGTTAAAAAAACGCAAAACAAACACCCTATTTGGGTCGTGTTTTATCAACCGAAACGAAAGAAACAAAAGAACCAAAAAAGAAAATTAATTGAACAAAATGAAACAAGCTTAAAGCTAACAAAACCAAACTTCATTTAGTTTTATAAAAATTTAACCAATCCAAACTCATAGAAAGAGAAGTGAAGGTGGTGGTGGCTATCGTGGTGGCGGGTGGTGGCTGTGAAGGGTGGTGACGAGGATGGTGGTGACGTGGTAATGGTGGGGATGATATGGTGGTGCGGCTGTGGGGAGATGGCAGCGAAGGTGACACGGTGACGAGGTGATGATGATGATGACGATGAGATGAAGGTGGTGTTGAGGGTGGCGGCGTGGAGTGGTGATGAGGGACAGGATGTGTGTGCGTGGGTAGGGCGATGAATGGAGTGATGTGGTATGGACTGTGGTGTGACTGTGGGTCGGACTGTGGTGGTAGACCGGAAAGGTTGGCCGGAGGTGGTGCCCGAAAAGTGAAGGAGGGAGATGAAGTATGTGTGTGTGAGGCTAGGGTTATCAAAATGATAAAACCCTAGTTGCTATACATATATATATATATATATATATATATATATATTAGAAAGTTTAAAAAGAAGTGACAAGTTTAATATAGTTTAGGGTTAAAATTATAAATATTACTAAAAGGACTAAGTGTGTAATCTTTTGTTAAATAATGGTTCGGGACACGTTTCGGTAAGTTAACGAATGATTTAAATTATGAAAATTACGCCATTGTTTTCCAAATAGTTTTTCTCATAAAAATGAGTATTTACATGACTTATTTTATAAATGTTTTTATAAAACTTATTTAAAAATCATTATTATTTATTTGGTACCATTGAGTGTCGCGGGTAAACTTTGTCCGTAAAAATAAAACTTTAATTTGAACCTTTGTGTTTTTAAATAAACGCTTTTAAATAAATATTACATAATTTTTTAATATTTATATTAAACAAAAGTGATAACAAAATAAATTAAATATTTTTTTTGTTGTACTTGTTTTTTTCAAAATTTTACGAGCGTATTTTAGTCATTTTCTGCTTGGTTTCAGGTCTCGGGTAAAACTGAAAAGTTATCCGGAATGTCGTTTTACATCAAATTGATTTAGAGTCCGAGTCGTGAAAACAGGATTTAGCGGGTCGTTTTTGATAAGTCAATTTATGAATAACATATATCTTCTCGTTTTCAAGTCAAATAAGTTAGAAAAATAAATTTGCAAATGAGCGATAATAATAGTAATTATGATTTATTATTTAAATACATTTCAAAAATTTAACGGCTACGCGGTAATCGTTTTTATATGACCGTAAAAGGTCAAAAGGTCAAAAAGTCAAGTCAGAACCAAAAAGTCAAAGGGTAAAATAGTAATTGAAAATTTCGGGTTGTTACATTATCTACCCCTTAAAAGGAATCCCGTCCCGGGATTCAATTTGTGTTAACCGATTGTGTGACCAAGAAAAAGATTTAAGGTTTAATAACCAGTTTAGACATGACGTTGATAAATTTATTCAGTAAAATTCGATTTTTTGACACTACACTTCTTAATAAACATAAATTTGGTTGGGTTTGACCAGGATATATAATCCATCAAAATGGGTATTTTAGAAAAATATCATTACGAGTTTTATGATTGATATAAACGCGTTATAAAGAAAGTCCCTTAGTAGTGAAAACATAAAAGGAGAAAGTGTAGACGCGTGGGTATGTCTGTATAATGCTTTTAGCGGTTAAAGGCAGATTTGGTTTCTGATGTTCGTACGGTTCGGCGATTAATATCGAACGAGGCTAATGAATGTAAGTATTCAACTTACTTAGGAAGTATGAGGATGAGTCATGGCTCAACACACCATAAGCAGACGGTGTGAATTAAGGTATAACCGAACGGTTCTAACCGCAACTTAATAAATAGACGCACCGTAGAACGAGAAATAATAATAATAATAACGGAACGTTGCACACAACGTTTAATAATGAAATAGACAACCATATATGTTTGTGCTTTAGTTCAGTCAACAAAATTTGTGTCTTTACGACTTATTAAATTTGTAAAGATGTTACGACGTTCTTACGAAAAGTTACTATTTATAGAAAGTTTTCATTTTAGGAAAGTTTTAATTTCTGGACGTTAATAGCATCCCCTAATTTAATCGTTTCTATATCTCCAAAAACGAACTATTGAAACCCTATCGTCTAACCAAAACACTTAGCTTGCTAAATATATATATAAAATGTTGCTATATTTAGAAATGACCAACGGCAACGACTTATCATTTTTAGAAAAATTCCTAAACCTTCGTTTTGATATTAAGAAGCTCCACAAATATTTTCAAAAACTTTCGACACTTAATAAACCTTTCGAGACATTTTTAAACGTCCGTTTACCCTCATTTAAAACTCGGACCGACAACTATATTTTTATAAATCACCCATGGACTTGACCAAAAACTTGACCATAACACTGCCATATTTTCCAAACTATCCAAAACTCTTTTATGCCTAATCTAATCAACCAAATTCACTTTAATTCAAGCCTAACCTCATCGTCGTCTTTGTTGCAACTCACAAATCTCGCATACTCTTGACAAGAACAAATATATATATCCGAAATCATTAAAAAATCTTTATTAAAATAATTATTTATTTTAATAATTTAAAAATCATAGCACAAACATATGGAGTCGTGAATCAAAAGTATAAGAATACGCAGCAACAATAACTATAACAAACGGTGATGGGATGCGGAGAGTGGACATTTTGAGAAACAATATCCCCAGAATAAAGGTCAACAAATGGGAGGAGCTCACGGGAAAAGTAATAACTTAAGAATGAGATAAGGTAGTTCAAGCGAGGTCTTAATTCCAGAACATCCGAGTGATATTATTCACAGTGAAGATCGAAATCCTGCTTGAGCCAACATCAAACAAGCTCATGGTAGGTGACTTGTGCAATTCTTTTGAATCAAACTTATGACAATTAGAAAGCAACGATGGTGCGATTCTTATGAATCAAACTTGTTCCAGTTTATGGATCGACGATTAATGAATTTTTGAATTGCTTAAAACTTTCGATGTGTCACAAAACCACTTTAGCAAGTGACATGTCGATTGATTTTCAAATCAATTTTCTTATTCAATCGGTGAGATAGTGGTATGTGCTTAAATACACATACCTTTTACCTTTAAAAACGAGCTAAAATAACCAAAAACGGACTTAAAATGCCAAATATATGCTTGTTTTTGCTAACTCGTGTTGTGCAGGAACAATAACCAAGAAAAGACGAAAAACAAAGCAAAACGACAAGACCATCCTCGTAATTGGAAAAGACTGTGAAAGACAAAGCCAAATCAACGCCGGAAAGTCAATCAAGTCAAAAAGTCAACAGAAAAGTCAACTGGTCAAAGTCAAAGCCAACCCAAGTCAACCCCGGGGCCAAAGTCAAAGAAATATAAGTTTAGGGGCTAAACCCTAAACTTATATAAAAAGAAGAAAAGAGGAAAAGAAAAGAGAAGGGCTGTTTTTGCAATATCCTCAAAGTAACAAGTAGGGGGGCAAAACTGCCAACCCCCTAACTTGTACACCAAGGACGAAAGATGCAATAAGTCCTATAACTCTTGGGGACTTGTTTTGCCAAGTCCCCAAAAGTTATATAACCACAAGGACCAACTGTGAAATAGACCAAGTAACCCTTAGGGACCATTTTTGCCAAAGAGTGAAACTTTCACTCTGTTACAGCCCACAACCTCTTTTCCCTCACGGGTTGTTTTACCCGTTTTTACCCCATGAACCTTCATCCCCACCATGGATATTCATCTTCCCCCTCCTCCACTACCTTTCCCAGCCACAAAGGTGCCAACTTGGCAATCCCACACCCCCCAAGACCAAATTCGACGACTTGGATTGATTTTAAAGATTGAAGGGCCACGATTAAGGGCTTTAACACTCTCACAAAACAAACACACCTGTGTTTGTGTGTCTACAAACAAGCACAACAAGGAGAAAGAGGACTTAGTTATTTTTCGGCTATAAATAGCCTTGTAAGCCATTGTGGCAAATATTCCAAGTTAATTCCAAGTTACATTCAGTTTTTTAGTTAAATTTTAATTCAGTTTTTATGTAGATTAAAGTGTTTATTAAGATAATTTCTCTATTGCAATTGTGAATTCTCAATTTTAATGAAAATTATGCTTCTTTTTAACTCAATAAGCTCTCAATAAGCTCCTTAGAGCTTATTCTTGCTAAAAGCTCTAATTCATCTAGAAAATTAGTTATCAAGCTCTTCATAATGTTTTAGTTTGAATTAAGCTCATAAATGTCCCACTTAATTCAATTTGGAAGATATTTGAATAATAAGCTCCCAAGTAGCTTATTGAGCTTATTGCTCCAGGTTTAGAGGCTAAGAACCCAATAAGACAGGGTTTTTTAGGGCCACTCACTCAGAAGAGTGCCTTGGTTCTGAAACTTCAAAATCCAATGGGGGGGGGGGGGGTGGGGGGGGGGGGTGGGTGGGGGGGGTGGGGGGGGGTCTAATTTCCTAAATCTTACTTAGCTTATTTTTAGCTAAACCTATATCTTATTTGCTTCTCAATCATTGTAAACCACATTAGTTTAAGTGTTATTTGGCAGTTGTAAGTTTTTATGCATAAGTTTTGTGTTACATTATCATTTCTCCAAAACTGTCATAAGTGTTAGTATAAGGGGCATAGTAGAGAAACTAGCTTATTTTTCTTAATAAGCTAGATTTTTTAGATTAAATAGTTAAAATAGGTTAAAATAAGAGGAGTAGATAAAGAAGGTTTTTAAAGTTTTAGCCAAAAAATGAATTTAAATCCACTTTGGTTTGACAGTTTTTAAGTAAAGGGGTGTTTGGCATAAGCCTTAAAGTGGGTCAAAACAAGTTTTGGCATGGGTTATGGCCATGAGGTTAACTTTAGCTTAAGTTCTTAAGCTATTTTAAGCTGGTTTGAGAAAGTTTTTTGTTTCAAAATAGTTTTCTAAGGTTTTCAAAATCATGTTCAAAACTGTGAGGTTTTTAAAGTAACCTCAAGTGCATATTTGATTAATCACTTGTGTTTAAGAATTGTGCATCAAAAAAGGTTTGTGTTTTAGTGTCCAAAAAAGGGCTGTACAAGATCTATTTGTTCCATGACTTTAAAAGTCAAACCACCAAGCCTTTTTCTGTCACAGTTTGTAAAGAACCCAAAAGCCCTTTTTCATTCATCAAAAAAAGCAAGTAAAGTAATTTTCAAAAGCCCACATTGGCGCACAAGCCCCTTGCTAAGCCCTCAATCTTTTAACTTAATTGTGATTTTAGAAGCTTATTTGACAAGCTAAAAATAAATAAGCTGTCCTCTACAAAAGTAGCATGTTAGCAGCAGATTAGGTTCTAGCTCATCTTCTTGTGTTTTTAATTTCTAGTTGATATTTTGAAAAACCTTTTATCTAGGTTGGTATAATAAACATAGGTTAGCTTATTTTCAAAGTTTCAGCTGTTAAAGTTTAGAAATAAGCTGTGAAGCTTATTTGAAAAAGCTTGTAACAGTTTTAAGCAAAAACTAGCACTTTTTCATTTCAATTTTCTTGTTAAATTTGTTAATACTCAGCTAATTTTTGTTTAAATATCCATAGTACACATCTTAATCTACATTTAGCTTCTTTTGTTTTTCATTTTCCCCTAGAAATAAGCTAGCAATAAGCCAAAACCTAAAAAGCTCATTCAAGCCTTAGTTTCTGTGACAGAATCTAAGATGCTTATTTTCTAGCTTATTCAGTTGTTAAAAGTCAAAAGTGTCTTTGTTAATGTTGTAGAGAATAAGCTCTTTTATAAGTTTGTAGTTTTAAGTTTTTGCTGAATCTCATTTTTCAATAAGCCAAAAATTAAGCCATAAGCGTAGGGTCTGTTTTGTAGTTTTCTCATAGTTCAGGGTTGCCCGTTTACATTGTAGTGTAAATTCCCAAATCTTTGCCCGCCTACCCTTTACTTTTGTCTTTTACATTTCCTACCCTGGACTTTTCAAAAATAAAAAAAAGAGGGGAAGACAAGGGACCCGGGTGAGCAAGACTCGAACCCGGGACCCCTCGATACATCCCCTCCCTTTCGTACACACTTATACCGCTGCGCCCTTGGGTCTTTTTCGTTAAAGACTCAAGGGCATTTGTATTTATGTACGTTTTTGGGTATTAAGTGTAATAAGCTGTAACAGCTTATTACGGGCTTATTTCTGTAGCTTATTTTTGTTTCTTATTTTTCGTAGGACCATTAGAGTGTCTAGTATTTTTTGTAAATTTTTCAGAATTTTTAGTAATCGTTTAATATTTTTTATAATTTAATTTAGATAAAAGTTTATTTAATTCATAAAAAATACAAAAATTATCAAAAAAATATTTTGCTTTTTTAGAAAATTTTCTTTTATCATCTAGTTTGTAGGAAAAATATAAAAGTTTTCGTAGGGTCATTTTTATAACTTTCCCTCTTTTAAAGAACGGGTCCGGGTACGGGTTTTTGTTTTGACTCGTTTTTGGGTCAAACGAACTCCGTTTTCGGTCTAGTCTTTTTCATTCTTCGTTATTTGACCCGTAGAGTAGTTTAGAAGTGAAAATTTTTCCGTAGGGTTATTTTTAAAGATTTTAGGTTTTCCCCCTTTTGTACGGGATTTGGGGTCTCGTTTTCTAGTTTAATTTCGTAATTTCTAGGTTTTTCTTAAACGTTTTAGTCCGTTATTATCTAATTTGACTTTTTCAACTTCCCAAACCAATTCCTTCCTTCAAACTCAAATCTTCGATCGTATCGATTTACCATTCCAGCCTCGTTGGGGATTTACGACCCGGGAACATTCTATACTACTTCTCGGTATCATTGATTGTTGGTTTTTACACTTCTATATATATTTTATATTTTATTATATTTTATATATATTTACGGTGTGAATCCGGCACGATCAAAGCCCAAAGCCAATCCCAGGGAACAATGAAGCTTCATAGGGTCTTTTTGTCCAGGTGCACCTAAATTTGAAAAAAAAATTAACAAATAAAACCTATATCCATATATGTCATGTCAAAAAGGATAAGTATATGGGTATGCACGGTCCTTGACCCTAACCAAACAACTCCTATAAAAAATTTGTGAGTGTTACCACTCCAATTCTAAATCAATGAAAGTTGTGAACGCGGTCATATAGAGGTTATAAATGACAAGAAAGCTGATTGTTATGGGTATGTAACTAAGAAGGATAAAATTGATAAAACACCATTTTTACTCACTTCTCTCGTAGGCGACAGGTACATAGTAGGCGACAGGTACGTATATATAGATAATCATATAGATGCAATATTTGCTGCAACTGATCTTCATCCAGGGACAAAACCTAAAATAGTGGAAACATGTCAGTTAGTAGTATCCGTAGAGAACCATTACAAAATTAATTTTATGGAACTAACCAAGCCAGATCCAGAGTATTGTGCCGCGTTATTCTAGAGCCTCCTAGACCTGTTCGCCTGCAATAAAAACATAAAACTATCTAATTATTGGTACAAAGCAAACATAAATCAAACTAATGGTTGTACTTAGATTCTTAGAAAAGCTCCTAACAAGTCTTAATGTAAAACTACCTACCTTGATGACTTAGAAGCATCATTATCCCCAATACCAAAGAGTGAATCCACTAAGAAATCCTACATGTGCACGCTTTATTTTTTGATCAAATGTTTAGAACATATGACTAACCTTCTAAGAACATATGTACACGTTGTCGCTTTCTTTCTAAATTGTTGTATAAGAATTCATACCTTTCAACAAACCACATCCTGGCCAAACGGTTCGATCATCAATCGCCTGTAAAGTAAGAGATGCCAACAAAACAAAATCTTTTTAGAAGATATAAATGCCCATGTAACAGAAAGAGTATCATTTTAACATAACTCAATGATGCTATTGTACTAAGCATATAAAAAGGGGACATAACATTAATGTAACTAGCATATTATAACTTACCTTTTCAATAGTCATGTATTTAAATCTATCAAGACCACACTTGTATAGCTGTTCTTATATGCCATAGGAATCAAGGTAAATTCATTATGAATTTATCTAAATCTTGGGAGAACGTGAGCTTGATTAAACAAATTTTCTAAATGATTAAACATTTTCAAAACTCAGATGTTTCCTACCTCATATGTACATTCTTGTTAGTTAATTTGAAGATAAGCGTGACAATCAGGTGTTAAAGTTACCAGAAAATTTTTTGTAGTTAAAATTGCAATCAAAGGACTAAGAAATACAAAAGAGTAGCCTAATGATAAGTCCCGTACGCAAACAATGACAGTATGGTACATACATGATCTAGTAGAGGAAGCGGTAGTTCACTTGTCCTACGATTCATGGACGAGATGGATATCAGGTTGTGTTCTAGTAACCTGTATTTAGTAGAAGGGTCCTTTTAAATACCAGGAGTAAAAAAACTACAACAAATTAGTATGTGAGCAATTAAACAGAACCAGCAAACCTTTCAAGGCAAGCGCGACTAAAAAATAAATAAGCCTCTAACGCATTGTACGAACCTCTATATAACAAATGATATATGAAATTAAATAAGTGTCACGGTCTTATAATTATGGAAATGAACGACACTCAAAATCGCTTTGGGTCTACACACAAAAAAAGATTTCGATCTATAAAAAAAAGAGACGTTCGATCTAAACAAAAAAACTTTCGATCTACACAAAATTGATTTTGTTCTATGGCCAAAATTTTTTTTGATCTAAATTAAAGAAGTGGAATGAAAAACTTATATAAAAATATTAATTGAACGAATATACCTTTATCGATCTGAAAAAACGAAATTAGCTCTGTTCTTAACTCACCTCACCTGATTTAAATCTCGTAAAAATGAAGATGGACGAAGTTGTGGATGAAAGCAGTTATGGCGGCTAGTTTTTGTGTGTGAGGAAAAGAGAAATCGATGGAGGTTTTTAGGTCAAGTGAGAGAGAGAAAGGTTTTTAGATCGATCCAAATAGAGGCTGTAGTTTTTTTTGGTATTTAGCAATTTTTTAGGGATGAATCCAAATACCTAAATTACCCTTGATTTATTTTCTTTTTTCCCAAATAAGATAGAAATATTACAATAATGACATCTTTGCATAATAAAAATGAAAAAAAAAATGTTACATCATGCATTATTAAGAGTAAAAAATATGATTCTGTAAGTTCTGTACAAAAAAGTGGTTCTGCAAATAAAATGCCAATATATATATATATATATATATATATATATATATATATATATATATATATATATATATATATATCTATATCTATATATATATATATATATATATAACACTTTGTAGAAAAAGCTAGAAAAAGAATATCGAATATAAGATGAATGTTTAAACTAATAATTACTTTCATTTCACTAAAAGCTTTTATACATTTTTTTTTATATTTGATACATAATAAAAATCGTTTTGGAGTTGAATTAGTGTATGTTAAAATACATTTTGATTATATTACGTTGTACGCATAAACGTTATACAAAACACTTAACTAAAATATATCAAGTATAGCTATTTTCCACTTTAAAATCACGTTAATATAAACGAGTACTCGCCTAGTATGTTATAATACATACAAGATTACAAGTGGTTGAGATAGTCTATCTTTATTTCTTAACTAGTCGTGTATCCGCGCTTTGCAGTGCGTAGTATCTACTATACTATAAGATCTCGTTTTTCATTAAATAGGCAGTAGTAATGATTTGTGGAATTCTGTATTGTAGCCTTTTAATTTGCCCAACCCAAACCCTTCCTCCGGTTATATCTACAGTATTTATGGGGCAGTATTAAAGATGGGCATGAATTAATTCCCCTGAAGATGAAGATGAAGAGTTCCTTAAGTTACAATGGAGTTATACAGTTCAACCAAAAGAATACAGACAATCATGGGCCGGCTAAGTAACATCTTATTTAAAGACAAAAATAGAACATTCAGTGCTATTTACTGTAACACCCCAAAAAACGGGTCGCAGCGGAAATGTGTCCGGGGGCGTTACTTCATAATACACAGCGCTAGATACAAGAGAACGACCTCTAAATGTGTCGTTTGAAAAGTAATCTCGTTGATTTCTTTAAAATTGATATAACATTTGTCCTATAATTGCATCACAATGAAAAGCTTAAAAGCGATACAACGAGATTTGATCATTTTTATATAAGTAGAAATCCATGAATGAAATCTTGTCATTTTAGACTCCAATGCACATCAGATAATCCAAGCATCTAATTCACCTGAGAAAAACATACTTAAAACGGTCAACATAAAGTTGGTGAGTTCATAGGTTAGTTTAAGTATGAATGTAAATTCCAATGAATGTATTTGCCCACTGTGTCATCACAGTACCATGTAAAACATTTAGTGACTACTGTCTCCCTACAGTATCATAAGATGATTGTACGACCATTTCAATCCCCAAATAGTCCTCAAAGTTGTATGCATAAGTGTTGACATCAAAGTTTTGTAAAGTATGTCTGACTATTTCAATCCTTAAATAGTCACAAAATGTATAAATATATGTTCAAATCCAAGATTTGTAAAGTATGCATGACCCAAAGGGGGGGTGTGAACCCCCATTGTATCCAATAGAATAGTCATCATTTGTGATTATAATTACACACCTAAGTTCATGAAACTGCGACGTAGACCTGTTTGTATGCCACTTTATTCAACGCACAGTAAGAATGTACCCATCATAGGTGTTCCCTCCAAGAACACCCGGGCAGTAATAAAAGAATATGTTCCCATAGTGGGTGTTCCCTCCAAGAACACCCAGACATTAATGAAAATAATATGTACCCATCATAGGTGTCCCCTCCAAGGACACCCGGGCATTTCTGAAAATAATATGTGTATGTGATTGTTGGCCCCGCAGGCACCAATCCAATCGTAATCCGACATGGTATAACGTTCGTTCCCAGTGATAGCTAGTCACCCGAACGGGGATTGTCAATCCCAAATAGATCTATCTTATAACATTCGCGCTTACCCTCCGAGTAATTAACAGTTCATGCAACTTAAGCTAATCCATAATCATAAAAGTATAGTATGCGTTTACGTTCAAAAATTAAACCAAGTATTGTAACTCCTCGCGAGTATATAAATGAGTATGTAAACCAAACAGGTCCAACAATAAATGCATTTATAAACAAGCATGATCTCACCCCAAAAATATATGTAAAACCAGTAAAACATGGGGCTATAAACTCACCTTGATGAACAAAGACCACGACCAAATTAATCCAAATAAATCACAAACCGAATCTGCAAACGATCACAGACCAACGACCTATAATTATGTCGCTCGATTATAACACGTATTAAATACGATCAACGATGCGTACATCATAACGACGAAATCATACATATTTTTATATGCATACATACATACATGTGATAAGAAATCCCACTTGCGCATTATTATAACCTACAATGGAGATGTAAGTGTCTTATAATAAACCTCAACATTTAGTAATAATAATGTATATATACAATTTTCCGTCCAATCATAGCTTATCTCAATTTATCGAAAACTTTCCATTTTTAGAACCGAACAATGGTCTTAAAAATAATTAATTGAAATAATATATTAATCGACCTTATTTTATCACTCAAAATCGAACTCATAATGTATTAATAGTAGTTAAAATATCCGTTGACTTTTACTTTGACCTTTAGTTTTGACCCGCTATATCTTAATTTTAAAACTGACAAGCCTCGCGGCAAAGTAAAACGTCATTACGAACAACTTTCGTGTTTCGCCGGAAGGCCGAAACGGACTCGAAAGTGCTCAAATCATTTAATTAATAAATCTGTCATATTTAATATATAGTAAAAATGACCTATTTTTCTACTAAAGTGTATATTCCGATTTCACTCCAGTTTCTTCGTTATTAGGAGTTAGAAGTCCCGTTTTATATCAAAACGTTTGTAAAAAATATAATTTGTTATATTTTGTA
>BQNB010038357.1:0-5000 GCA_026074375.1 Tanacetum coccineum | reverse complement strand
CTCCACCACACCTATGAGTTTCTTCTTTCTTTTATTATTTTTGTCGCAAAACCAATTTGCCAAAGCACAACAACAAGCAACACTAAACATTTATAAGAAAGTCTTTAAGAGATTAATAATAAATCTGTTTCACAATCAAAAAAATCAATCATTCCATTTCAACACAATTTCACCATTCAATTCATTCCCATTCATTTCACACATCATCACAATTTTTTCAATTTCACATTTCACACATTCCATTCACAAACAATTTCATTCATTTCACCATTTCATTCGAACAAACTTCATCATTCACAACAACACAAAACTTTTTTCTTTAGATAAAACCTGTTGATTCATCTCACCATTTCCTTCACCACTAATCGTATGTTTAATTTCAACAACCACAAAATCCAATCACAACACAACCACAATTCTTTCCATTCCAAATCATTCAAAACTGTTTTTTCACAATCAATCAATCTACATCTTGCTTGTTTCACAAACACAATCAATCATTCATCCAAAAACACAACAACATTCATTTTCAATTCAACAAATCATCAACATATGTTTTTCACCAATTCATTCACATCATTCACCACTCTGCTATGCCTGTTTCACCCACAAAATCCATTCACACATTCCCATCATACATTTTCACATTCACCAACCCATCACACAAAATTCATTTTTCCACTCTTTCACCATCCACAAAATATCTGTTTCACAATTCAACAATCACCACATATAAATAAATCAACCAATCCACACACCTTCACCCAAAACAATATCAAATACACTATATACAAACACACCTTTTTATCAACCCACACACTTATCCACACACACCTTTCTTTTCTTTTTTTTTTTTGTTTTTTTTTTCTTTTTCTTTTTTTTTTTTTGCTATATGTAAAAAAGTTTCTAATCACCTTATTCTTTATATCCCATCAACGCATTTAACTTATATTTTATGCTTTGGTTGGAATACAAACTACTTGCAGAAAAGGACCAGAGACAGCACAATGTACGGGTTTAGAGGTGGTCCTGCTAGAGTTACGAAGGGTAAATATGTCAAGTTGACCGATGAATTTGTCTATTTGGTATGCGTTTAATTACACATACTTTTCACCATTAAAATCGGACTTAAATGACCAAAAACGTACCAAAAAATACATTGTATTTGTATGTTTTCATTTATATTGTGCAGGAAACGGATATCCGAGAAAAGGACGAAAAATCAAGCAAAAACGGACAAAACCAAGCACGGAATGGAAAAGCGTGGAAAAGCCAAAGTCAAATCAAAGCCAAAGTCCAAGAAAGACAAAGTCAACGGTCAAAACCGGAGCCGACACCGAAGAATACTTGATGGGCCCACCCGAACCCATCTAATGGGCCGGACAAGCCCATTAGTATATTACATGAAGACTTTAAGCCCAAGTTTAAATAAAAAGGCCCATTTCCTTTTTATTATTATAGCCGGCCCAAACTGCTAAGGCCCATTCCCATTTAACCTTCGTTAGTCCCTTTAGGGACTAACTTTGCAAAACTTCAATATACTTTGAGGGGGCATTTCTGCCATCCCCCAAAGTTGAATCCACCACAAGGGACCTTTATTGCAAGATATACATACACCTTGGAGGGCTTGTTTTGCCAACTCCACAAACCTTTCCCCTGCACCCTCAAACAAACAGACATAAACCCCTCTTTCCCGCCAATGAACAGTACCCAAGTACTGTTCATTGTCTCCTACCTCCAGCAAACAAACAAAAACTCATTAAAACTATAAACCCCACACCCCACATGGATCAATGAACACCTTGGCAATCCCCAACTCCCTCATTCGGCAAAAGAAAATGACAAGAAATCAATGGTCAAGATCAATTTGCTTGGGGACTACTCAAAATGGACGGCATAGATGGTGATTATGGCTCACTCACACAACAAACACACAAGCTGAAGTCTCTCTACAAAGAAACACAAGACCTAGAATCTTCCTGGTTCTTGTATAAATAGGGCAGTTGTAAGCCCTTGAACATATGTAGTTTTTAACCTAGTTTAGTTCCAGTTAGTTTTATGCACTTTTAATTCCCAAGTATTGTAATTTTTTTTAAAGTTAATGAAATTCAAGTTTGTTCTTCTTTAAACCCGTTTTCCAGTTTTAAGTGTCTTTAAGTTTCAAAAGTCTTTCATAAGTTCTTCTAAGCTTTTATAACTCAGGGTGTTTTGGATAAGCTTTCTCAAAAACTTATCTAAGCTTTTAAGTTTTCATTAGTAAGGAATTTGGCATTTTGAGCTTTTGGATGATAAGCAAATAAAGGAAGTGCTTATGGGTTCAGTAGAGTGCTTATTTATAAGCTGGGTAGGTTTTTAGAGCTTATTTAGGTTCTTTAATCCCTGTTTAGAGCAAGGGAGCAAGTAAGTTTCCTTTTTCATATTTTGCTTATTACTGTACAAGTGCTTATTAACTGCTTATTTTCTGTCTTTTTATGCTTATTTATGATAGTTTATGCCTGCTTATGCTTACTTAATGTTTTCATGCCGTTTATTTTAGTTTTGCTTTGAATCTGTCCTTTATATGCTCTTAAACTGTTTATCTCTTATTTTTCTGCTTATTTGCCATTGAATTGTTGCTTATTTATGCTTTGTTATGATGTTTAGTGCTTATCTTGCTTAGTTTTTTAGTTTAAAAGTGATTTGTGCGAATTTCTTAGTTAGTACTGGTAGTGTAATTTGTTAGTACTGGTAGTTCATGAGTAATACTGTTGGATTAATTTAGCTTATTTAAGTGCTTATTATTGATTGAAGTCTGCTTATAAGTGTCTTATATTGTTATTTGATGATCTGTTTTTAACAGTTTAGGATCGAATCAGCTTGAAATAGAAAAAAAAATGACTTTTGAAAACTAAAAGTGCTGTTTGGAACAAGCAGTACTAACCCATAGTTAGTACTGCTAGTTTTCTTTTGGACTTTTACCCTAACAGTACTAACTCCAAGTTAGTACTGGTAGTGTATTTAGTTAGTACTGGTAGTGTTGTTAGTGCTGTTAGTGCATTTTTGCTTATTAGCTTATTATTTCTGCTTATTTAGGATTAGCTTAGCTTTTTAGAGTAGATTTAGCCCATTTTCGCTTACTGTCTTTAGTTTAGAGCTTATTTAAGCTTATTTGCCTTTTTAAAAGTTAATTTTAAGTGTTTATTTTTTAGCATATTTGCCATTCTAGCTTATTCTAGTTGCTTATTTTTATGCTTGAGTGCTCATTAGGGGTAGTTAAATATCTGTTTTAGCTTAATTGCTTAATTCTTATTTCATTGTGTTTTATTAAGCCTAGCAGTACTAAGTTGAAGCTAGCAGCACTAACTTTTTAAGTTAGTTTTGCTGAGTCTTATTTGTTTTTCTAGCTTATCTGTCTTAAATTCTTAGCTTATTTTTGTTCTTAGCTGCTTAATAGGTGTAGTGTAGGACATATCTTAGCTTATTTGTCATTTAGTTACTTATTGTTGGGTTGTTTAGCTTTTTCAAAAAGTTATATATCATTTAGGGTTAAAATTTTTAGATAATTTAGTTTTGTTTTAACTCACGTTTTTACTCTCCCGTCCACGTTTTAGGATTTACTCATTCTAGCTTTCGTTTTTAGGTTTTCCTTAATTGTTTTTGCATTCTAATTAGAAAAACAAAATCCAAATCTTTTTCCATTCAAGCATCGTAATTCAAACCAACTTTCGACTTTCCAATTCGCTCCTCGTTGGGGATAAACGACCCGGGAATATCATATCATACTACTCTTGGTTTCATTGATTATTTTGTGGATTTTGATCCTTGTTATATATATATATATATTTTATTATATATTATTATATATATAAAGGTGTTGATTTAAAATTTTGATCAAATACGTAAGCGCCGGAAAGGCATGTCAACAAGCACTATGGATGACTCATCGACTACGACATCCGCCTCTATGACATCCTAATCAAGTGTGACAACAAAGGAGCCATCGACCTAAGCAAAAATCCTGTGCAACATTCGCAAACCAAACACATTGAAATTCATCACCATTTTCTTCACGACAACGTTCAAAAAGGAAATATTTCTATTAAAAAAGTCTCTTCAGAAGACAACATTGCCGACATCCTTACAAAACCTCTCAAATGTGAATCACTTAACTATTTACGTCTAGGTCTAGGAATGATGGAACAAATCGACTAAATATCTCGCTTAATAGTCACATTACTATTAAACTTTCGTCCACAAATCTCGACAATTTAATTACTTCATCCGAAATAATTAAGGTGTTCTTATCAAGTCAAAAATAAATTAATATGCAATTCTTTCATCGATCTCGCAATTCTTTCAGTTTTGACAACTTACTCATCTAAAATATTTAAATATATTTAGTTAACGAAAAGTTAATTAAAAGTCTTTACTTAAAATCGCCAAATTTCAAAAACCATTTTTTTTGTCATTAGGTAGCGGCCCCCTGATCAATAAGGGGACCGGCAAGCCCAATACGGGCGGCCCCTGATCAATAAGGGGGTTGGCCATTAATTTTTGGCAAACACCCCACTAATCGAAAAACAAAAACCAAACACCCCTTAAATTCGTCTCTCTCCTTCTCTCTGCTACTGTGTGACGAAACCCAACACCTCAAAACCTCAAATTTCAATCTCCAAACTCAAAATCAAAGCAATTTTGCAAGGGAAAAACACCAATAACTTGATTAACAACATGTATTGTAAGTTTTTCTATATTTTTATCTTTCGATTTCGTGTCTAGGAATCGATTTTGCACAAAATCAAAAATTGGGAATCTTCAATTTATTTCTAATTTTTGAATTAGGATTTAACCAGTGTATAACTATTATGCTTCCCGTAGTTGTAGGAATTATACACTTACGAATTCTTGATCATTGCATAAATTTTTTTTGGAAATATATATGTATATATATATATATATATATATATATATATGTATATATATATGTATATATATATATATGTATATATATATATATATAT
>BQNB010038356.1:26323-40436 GCA_026074375.1 Tanacetum coccineum | reverse complement strand
TATGATGTGAGAGTACTTGTGTGGTCTTAGAAAATCAAAGTATGGATTTGTTTATGTGGCTATTTTGAGCCGTGAGTATTAGAAGAGAAGAGAGAAAGATTTTTGTAATTTTTAGTTAAGTGTTTATGAAAGTAAGAGTGAATGCATGTGCTATTTATAGTGCTTAGGGGATATTATCAAGCCTCAAGTGCATGTGCTAGGGATAAGAAAGAGAGGTGGCACATATGAAGGCACAAGGAAACCAAGGGGTGAAGTATCTAGATATTTTAGGGCCTTAGTCACCAACTTGATGATTCCTTGGTTCTATCCTTCAAAAATCCGGCCACCTATGTATATTAGTGATGATATTTGATAAATTTTGAGTATTGGGTATAATCGTGGGTATTTGTTGAAGCGTAGATAGGTTTTGGTACTTCCGGGTATGCCTAAACGCATTTTATCGCGAAACGTAACCACTTTACGTAACAAATAAAAATAAAATGAACAAAGTTAATAATTATCCTCAAAATAATCACTTAACACTTGCTTAATATTAACGTTTAATTGTTTGATGCCCGTTTACATTGAATGATAATTTTTAGTTTACGCGATTTCACTTAAATTTTAAAATTAAGAGCAAACGCGTAAAACCCTAAAAATAACTTGTGCATTACATAATGTCGTACAATGACCTAAAACACGGGGTGTTATAATTTCCATAAATCAAGGAATAAAATGCAAATGTTTAGCTCCTACTATTTTGGATAATTATCTTGATTGATTTATATTCATAAATATCAATGTGATCAACTATTAGAAAGTTAGATTGATAGTTCGTAACTTTATGCAATCACATATCTATGCTTATTAATAAAGTTATAGAGTATCAGCAACATGCAGTGGAAAGTATATATAATACATATAGTATGTGCATATTTGTAAAAACTATTATGTGTTCTAAGAAATTTAAGCTACGTACGTAACGAGTCTTAATAAACTCACAAATCTTTTATTTTATGAAAGGAAAAAGGAATTTTCTTAAAAGAATGTTGGGGAGCTTAAGAAAGAATGCATGAATACATGTACAGCTTCAAGCAGAACACCTTAATACTCTTAAAAATAAACCAAGTGTAAAAGTTGTAATTTTGATAATGTGTTTGTTTATCCAGCTCTGTTTTTAGTATATGATAAAATTTGGTGCTTTTTAGTGGGTGGGTATATTATTGTTTGACGTTTGATAGAGGTGACAGAGGTGACAGTTACTATGGCTGGTGATTATTTATCCTATATAATGTAGGACATGATAGCTATTAAGCCTCAAGGCTTATGTATTTTCTTATGCCTCAACGCGAACCAATACACCCAAACACATTGCTGGTGGTTTGTGAAACAACAACCATCTTCTTATCACCAATATCCTTTACTTGCCCAATACACCCAAACACATTGATGGTGGTTTGAATTTCAGAGAATTATCATAGAATCGTCCAGTTCAAGTGTTTTGGTTTGTAAGGGCATAACCGACCTACATTTATAGATTGCTCATGTGGCAGACTAATTTTTGACCCTTAAACTGAGCCTTCTTTCCAAGCTCATGAACTAACTGGGTTAGACTTGATACGCAACTGGTCATGCTTTTGACTCAATCTTTAAGAGCATGGTATTCATTTGGCTTAGACATCTAAAATGAGTAGATTATGATGAACTTGTTTACTGTGATTGTTCTTACTCGTGTGACTTATAAACTGTGTAGCTCAATGACTTATAATAGTTTTTTTCTAAAAAAATAACTATTTAAACTGAATCTATGATGTAGTGATGTTATTTACAGTTTTCAAACCTAAAATATACCAAAACAAAATCAACCCTATGTATCGTTGAAATAAAAAATATAACCATGAAAAATAGAGATTAATTATATGTAAATATCCAAGCATGAATAGAATAAACAAATATAAAAAACCATAAATCATATTCCAAACTGAATCCATAAGAGCCATTGAAATGGTTAAAATTGTCTTAACAAACCACAATCAATTAAAAGTCAGATAACCATGGCTTCAACATTCAAGCCAAATTGTTGGGGTAAATAACACACACACAAAATACTAGAAAAATAAAAATTGTTTGAAGGCAAGATAAACTTGCACTGAATGCATAAAAAAATAAACAACCATCGATTGAACATATAGGCATTCAATTTTCTTTCTCTATCTTCACGGTGATTAGCTTAGGAGTTTTAGAACTCCCACTTGCCTCTTCATCTTCACTTTCAATGCTGTCAAGATCAATAAACACTCGCTTCTTGTCTCCACCTTAACTCTGACCAGAACCGGATGCCTCCATTGCGCTTGGTAGTGTATGCAAATCCAGAACACGGGTAATGCTTGACTCATTCAAAGCAACACTTTTGATCCTATTGGCAGGGGTTGTAAACCCCTCTTCATCATCCTGATTTTGGTACAAAATAAATAAATTAGTGCATATCTAATCAGGTTACAAAAATTTCAAGGGGATTTACATTATACCTCATCATCTATAAAGCCTGCTTTGAAATGTTTGATCATGTCGGCATCGTTGTTGAAAGCATCACAACGATATGTATGGTTATTGTTGTTTACATTGTAGTCCGAGTACCACAATTTAAACAAAAACCTCTTGCCAACCAACTCATCCAGCTCTTGTGGCCAATATTCGTCCACATCCATACCGTGCTTCTCCATAAGCTCCCAAGCGGTATGGCCAGAGATCTTGTTAAACACGGTGTTAAAGAATACGATGGGTGCCGAACCATACGAATCAATAATACGCATAATCACCTTGAAACTGATTTAAAACATATAGATGTGATGTTGAATTCAAAATACTATAACTGTAACGGGAAGAAAGAAATAAAAAATGAGTCATAGAGTTGTTATCTGGATTTAGCCTGAACGACACCATCGTCTTCACAGTAGAACCTGACCTTGCTTTTACCAGATGATGTTGTCGCCTTGGTTTCTACCACATTCACTTTTTTGTTACATTGCTTCCACGCGGTGTACGCCCAACCACTCTCCTTGTGGATCTTATGGATCTTTGCGTAGACAATGCAATGGGATTTCTGAAATATAATGAATGCAAATGGGATGATTACATATAAAGCTTTTCTAGCAAATTAAATAGATGTAATGAAATTTTGTTAATAACCTGTTCACAATTATGAATGGTGGCAACCATCTTCTTTAAAGCCCCGTGAAAAAACTCAGCAATGGTGACAACAGGTTTTCCAGGCTTAAAGACCTCTATCTTGAACTGGGACTCATCATATTCAGGCAGCTCTTTAACACTGAGATATACTTTTTTTTATAAACAAGTTTAAAAAATTACAGTAAAAGAGAATAATGAATGATTTTTTGGGAAACATAAATTATTACCGTTGTCGAAAAGCGAGAATCTCAGGCACATCCCGGTTGATGAACATTTTGGTACCAAATAGGGCATTATGGATAGCAAGTGCCCCTACATAGTATACATGTAACAAACATGTAATGGATGCGGTTTGAAAAAATTGAATATTATTTTAGTATGAAAGACATACCATTCCAATACTTAACTTTCCCCAGCTGAAGAATGAACACAACATGTCCCAACTCATTACGTTTCTGAGCGTACTCATCCCACATTGTAGCCCAATGGTCCCAGAATGTACAATCCAACTGGTTGGATCTGAAAAAGGGTTGAAAATTGTATTAGAAAAAACCACAAAGTTGTTAGAGGAATTATGAGAGAAATAGATTGAACAAAACATACAGTGATCGTATACTAACTCAGCATCCTCAATAACGACTGTCCTGCGTATTTTACGACCAGCAGACGATTGTACAGGAACCACGTCTCCAATCGCTACAACCGAACCAATGACATCTAAGGAAATAAAAAAATACATTTAATGAACGTACAAAATATAATAAGAAAGAAAGTACATACAAAAGTATAAAAAGAATTTAAGAAAGAATGTCATACCAACATTTTCGTGCTCATGGTAAACACGGGCTTCGTCCAACAATCGGTTGAAAGGCTCAAGAATGAACCCATGGAGATTGTCATCAATAGGGTCAATTATAGTTACAGTTGTGCCCTTATAGAAACTTATCTTATACTTGTGGGGCAATGGTGGTAACCTACCACTATTTTTAGCAATGGTAAAGTTTGCAATGGAGTAGCATTTGCCTTCTTCGAATACATGGAGATTGTCCTCCAATAAGATCAATTTCTAGTTATAGTTGTGTCTTATAGATGCATATATTTATAAATGTGGGCAACACGTGGTAACCTACCACTATTTTAGAAATGGCAAAGTTTGCAATGGAGTAGCATTTACATTCTTCAAACAAAGGTTCGAATCTGAACATAAAGTATTTTTTGATGTAGACCTATATCCTGTTGTTCTGTAACACAAATGATATAAAGTAGTGTTAGTAAAAATAGTGCACCATATCTGTAAATATACATTATGTTTATGTTTAATGTGTTTTATTGTTACTACGAATCCCGCAATACGAAATCAGTGAGACCTCTAATCGGATTGTGTGGCTTCATTGACTCGGTTTGACTGTGCCCAAAGAGAAAATGTAAATCACCTTCCTTGATACAATTATGTAGTCCACCTAAGCTATAGGTCCCCTCGATATTCTTTGTCATAGTGACATTACTTGGCATTTCGAAACTCCTACTCCGATGTCATCAAAACTAATGTTAACCAGTATATTAATTCAAATGCGCAGAAAACTTTACATTAGTATAAATCATTAAACATTTTTAACTTGCCTTACTGTTTAATTACAGTTAGTGAAAAAACTTGTAAAGGTATAATCTGTTATAGTATAGTTTGATCATTACAGAATATTGTTGTGATATTATTGGTAGTTTTAAAAGCATAATTAACATACTACATTACTATAGTGGTTTTTTGTTGCAGTTTTCATTCAAAAGAATAAAATAGAATCAACACTGTTGTATAGTGATCGATTACTCACTGGTTGGATTGTGATAATAACTGGTTGGATGCTTTACTATGTAATATGTATCATTGAAACTGAATAGGCAACTTTGAAGTGAATAACAACAACTGTAGGTATTGTATAACGACATATTAAATTCCATAGAAATACGGCTTCATAAAGAAACTTGTCTATAAACAAACACTGCGAGGGAATGAGTATCAACGAACAAACCTTTAACCAACTAAATTCCATAGAAAATACATGCTTCATAAAAAACTTGTAAGTTTATAATCTTTATACCACAGTTAACCATACAAAAATAATGTAGTGATGTTATTTACAGTTTTCAAATCCTAAATTATACCAAACATATCAACAACTATGTATGGTTGACAGAATAAATAATGTTTGGAACGTATATAGAAATACCTTTGCCCTTTTTACTTTCCAAACGGAGCTACTTTCCACCACTGCTGCTCCCAAAAGTTTAGGGATTTTTGATAACCACTTTTTCGATCCTTTCTGAGAAAAATCTGCTCATTTTTTTATTTTTAAGGTGCTGTGGTGGTGTGATTTTGAATGTGACATTAGGGTTTTGTTCAGACTTAGATTATAGTAAAAAAATTAGGGGTTTTCAAATCAAGATGTTTTACTATTGAAATTGATATTTGATTTTCAAAAAACCCATAATTGTAGGCTGATAATCAAATCATATCCCAAAAAAAGTCAAATCAGAATTGTTGAAGAATAGGCGTTTCAACAATTAAAACTTCCCAAAAAATAAGACTGTGATTGGGGATTGACGAATATGTGATTTAAAACCCATAATTGTAGGCTGACAATCAAATCATATCTCAAAAAAATTCAAATCTGAATTGTTGAAGAATAGGCGTTTCAACAATTAAAACTTCTCAAAAAACAAGACTGTGATTGGGGATTGACGAATATGTGATTTTTAAAAGGAAACGCGCCTATGATTTATTGTGAATACTTTTCTTGATTGTTAAAGAACTGATGAAATTGGTGTCGGTTGAGTGTGTGTTTTATGAAATATTTGTTTGATTGATAAAATATATCCGGTGTTATAGTTATGGAAAGGGATTATCTTACAAGTTTTTAGGAAAGGTATTGTTGTTTGGTTTGAAACTTTAATATCAAAGTAGTGTGGTAGCACAATGGTTGGACGGTTTGGTTGTGTGTCTTGTGTCTTGAGTTCGATTCTTAGCATTTCCTTTTTTAAATTACACAAACGTGTTGCTGACATGGCATGCTGACATGGAAATATGCTGACATGGAATTGTGACTTGGCATTGTGACGTGGCCTTATGATGTCATGTTCTTATGCCTTAACGCGAACCAATACACCCAAACACATTACTGGTGGTTTGTGAAACGGAAACCATCTTCTTATCAACAGCATCCTTTACTTGCCCAATACATCCAAACACATTGATGGCGGTTTGAATTTCAGAGAATTATCATAGAATCGTCCAGTTCAAGTGTTTTGGTTTGTAAGGGCATAACTGACCCACGTTTATAGATTGCTCATGTGGCAGGACTATTTTTGAACCTTTAAACTGAGCTTCTTTTCAGCTCTGAACTAACTGGGTTAGGACTTGATACGCAGGTCAAGCTTAGACTCAATCTTTAAGAGCATGGTATTCATTTGGCTTAGACATCTAAAATGGCTAGTATAGATGAACTTGTTTTAATTTTGATTGTTCTTAACTCGTGTGATTTATAAACTGTGTAGCTACATGTGACTTTATAATAGTTTTTTCTAAAAAAATTCTAACCATATAAAACTGAATCCATAATGTAGTGATGTAATTACAGTTTTTTCAAACCTAAAATCTACCAAAACATAATCAACATATGTATCGTTGAAATCAAAAAATATAAACAATGAAAAATAAGATTAATTATATGTTAAATATCATGCATGAATAGAATAAAACAACATATAAAAAACCTAAAATCATAGATTCAAACTGAATTCATAAGAGCCATTGAAATGGATAAAATGGTCTCAAATAATCCACAAATTAATTGAAAGTCAGTTAAACCATGGCTTCAACAATCACCGCCAACTTATTGAGGTAGAAATAACAACCCAGAAAAATAATACCAGCAAATATAAAAATAGTTTGAAGGGCAAGATTATAAACTTGAAACTGAATGCTCATAAAAAAAATAAAAACAAACCTCGATTTGACACCATATAGGCATTCAATTTTCTTTCTCTATCTTCACAGTGATTAGCTTAGGAGTTTTAGAACTCCCACTCGCCTCTTCATCTTCACTTTCAATGCTGTCAAGATCAATAAACACTCGCTTCTTGTCTCCACCTGAACTCAAACAGAACCGGTGCCTACATTGCACTTGGCTGGTGTATGTAATCCATCCGATCGGGTAATGCTTGACTCATTTAAGCAAACACTGTTGATCCTATTGGCAGGGGTTTAAAACCCTATCCATCATCATGATTTTGGTACAAAATAAATAAATTAGTGCATATCTAATTAGGTTACAAAAATTTCAATGGGATTTACATTATACCTCCTCATCCATAAAGCCTACTTTGAAATGTTTGATCATGTCGGCATCGTTGTTGAAAGCATCACAATGATATGTATGGTTATTGTTGTTTACATTGTAGTCGAGATACCGAAATTTAATAAAAAAACCTCTGACCAACCAACTCATTCCAGCTTCGTTGTGGCCAGTATTCGGTCAACTCCATATGTGCTTCTCCCTAAAACTCCAAGTCGCGTAATGGCAGAGGATCTATGTTATAAACACAGTAGTTATAGAACTACCGATGTGGTGACGAAACTAGACAAATCAATGATACGCATAATCACCTTAAAACTGATATAAAACATATAGATTTGATGTTGAATTCAAAATACTATAACAGTAACAGAAAGAAAGAAATAAAAAATGTTTCATAGAGTTGTTACCTGGATGTAACCAGAACTGCACCATCGTCTTTACAATAAAATCTGACCTTGCTTTTACCAGATGATGTTGTCGCCTTGGTTTCTACCACATTCACTTTTTTGTTAATTGCTTGCACGCGGTTGTAACGCACCAGCCACTCTCATTGTGGATCTTTAGAAATCTTTGCGGTAGGAAATTGCAATGGGGATTTCCGAAATATAATGAATGCAAATGGGATGGATTACATATAAAGCTTTTCTTGAAAATTAAAATAGATGTAATGAAAATTTGGTAATAAATTGTTCACATTTCACGGATGGTGGCAACCATTCTTCTTTAAGCCTCTGTGAAAAACTCAACAATGGTGACAACAACTTTTTCCAGGTGTGAAAGAGTTTAATGAATGATTTTTAGGAGGTGGTACATAAATTATACCTGTTGTCAAAATGCAAGAATCTCGGGCACATACGGTTGATGAACATTTTTGGTACTAAACAGGGCTATTATGGTTAGCATGTGCCCCTGATAGTATTCAATGGTAACAAACATGTAATGGATGCGGTTGAAAAAATTAAATATTATTTTAGTATGAAAGACATACCATTCCAATACTTAACTTTCCCCAGCTGAAGAATGAACACAACATGTCCTAACTCATTATGTTTCTGAGCGTACTCATCCCACATTGTAGCCCAATGGTCCTAGAATGTATAATCCAACTGGTTGGATCGGAAAAAGGGTTGAAAATTATATTAGAAAAAACCACAATGTTGTTAGAGGAATTATGAGAGAAATAGATTGAACAAAACATATAGTGATCGTATAGTAACTCAGCATCCTCAATAACGACTGTCCTGCGTATTTTACGACCAGCAGACGATTGTACAGGAACCACGTCACCAATTATTACAACCGAACCAATGACATCTAAGGAAATAAAAAAATACATTTAATGAACGTACAAAATATAATAAGAAAGAAAGTACACACAAAAGTATAAGAAGAATTTAAGAAAGAATGTTGTACCAACAGCTTCGTGCTCATGGTAAACACGGGCTTCGTCCAACAATTGGTTGAAGAGCTCAAGAATAAACCCATGGAGATTGTCATCAATTGCAATTCTAGTTACAGTTGTGCCCTTATAGAAACTTATCTTATACTTGTGGGGCAACAGTGGTAACCTACCACTATTTTATGCAATGGTAAAGTTTGCAATGGAGTAGCATTTGCCTTCTTTAAACAAAGGTTCGAATCTGAACATAAAGTCTTTTTGATGTAGACCTGTATCCTGCTGTTCTGTAACACAAATGATATAAAGTAGTGTTAGTAAAAATAGTGCACCATATATGTAAATATACATTATGTTTATGTTAATGTTTATAGTTACCTGTGAATCCTGCAGCATGAAATCAAGACTATACGGATTGTGAGCTTCATTGACTCGGTGACTGTGCCAAAGAGAAATAACCCTTCCTTGAACAATTATGTTGTCAAGCATAGGTTCGATATCTTTGATCATAGTGACGTTACTTGGCATTTCAACTCCTACGATGTCATCAAAACAATAACCATTATATAAAATTCAAATGGCAGAAAACTTTACATCAGTATAAACATAAAACCATTTTAACTTGCCTTACTGTCTACTTACATTAGTGAAAAACTTGTAAAGGTATAATCTTTATAGTATAGTTAATCATACAGAATAATGTAGTGATGTTATTTGTAGTTTTAAAAACATAAAACATAACTACATACTATAGTGGTGTTATTTGCAGTTTTCAAAGAATAAAATAGAATCAACACTGTGTATAGTGATCGAATACTAACTGGTTGGATTGTATACTAACTGGTTGGATTCTTTACTATGTATCATGTATCATTGAAATAATAGGCAACTTTGAATTGAATAACAAACAACTGTAGGAATAGTATAACGACAAATTAAATTCCATAGAAAATATGGCTTCATAAAAAACTTGTAATAAACAAACAACTATAGGAATAGTATAACGACAAACCTTTAACCAACTAAATTCCATAGAAAATACGGCTTCATAAAAAACTTGTAAGTTTATAATCTTTATACCACAGTTAACCATACAAAACAATGTAGTGATGTTATTTTTAGTTTTCAAACCTAAAATATACCAAAACATAATCAACACTATGTATCGTTAAAATAAATAACTGTAGGAATAGTATAACAGAAATACCTTTGCCCTTTTTACTTCCAAAGGAGCTACTTCCAACACTGCTGCTCCCAAAGTTTGGGGATTTTTGGTAACCCATTTTCGATCCTTTATGAGAAAACCTGCTCATTTTTATTATTAATGGTGCTGTGTGATTATGAATGTGACAAAGGGTTTTGTTTCAGCCTAGATTTATAGTAAAAAATTAGGGTTTTCAAATCAAGATATTTTAAAATTGAAATTGATATTATGATTTTCAAAAAACCCATAATTGTAGGCTGATAATCAAATCATATCCCAAAAAAAAGTCAAATCAGAATTGTTGAAGAATAGGCGTTTCAACAATTAAAACTTCCCAAAAAATAAGACTGTGATTGGGGATTGACGAATATGTGATTTAAAACCCATAATTGTAGGCTAATAATCAAATCATATCCCAAAAAAAGTCAAATCTGAATTGTTGAAGAATAGGCGTTTCAACAATTAAAACTTCCCAAAAAATAAGACTGTGATTGGGGATTGATGAATATGTGATTTTTAAAAGGAAACGCGCCTATAATTTATTGTGAATACTTTCCTTGATTGTTAAAGAACTGATGAAATTGGTGTCGGTTGTGTGTGTGTTTTATGAAATATTTGTTTGATTGATAAAATATATCCGGTGTTATAGTTATGGAAAGGGATTGTCTTACAAGTTTTTAGGAAAGGTATTGTTTTTTGGTTTGAAACTTTAATATCAAAGTAGTGTGGTAGCACATTGGTTGGACGGTTTGGTTGTGTGTCTTGTGTCCTGAGTTCAATTCTTAGCATCTCCATTTTTTAAATTACACAAACGTGTTGCTGACATGGCATGCTGACATGGAAAGATGCTGACATGGAATTGTGACTTGGCATTGTGACGTGGCCTTATGATGTCATGTGCTTATGCCTCAATGCGAACCAATACACCCAAACGCATTGCTGGTGGTTTGTGAAACGAAAACCATCTTCTTATCAACATTATCCTTTACTTGCCCAATACACCCAAACATATTGATGGTGGTTTGAATTTTAGAGAATTATCATAGAATCGTCCAGTTCAAGTATTTTTGTTTGTAAGGGCATAACCGACCCACGTTTATAGATTGCTCATGTGGCAGACTAATTTTTGACCCTTAAACTGAGCCTTCTTTCCAAGTTCCTGAACTAACTGGCTTAGACTTGATACGCAACTGGTATGCTTTTGACTTAATCTTTAAGAGCATGGTATTCATTTGGCTTAGACATCTAAAATGAGTAGATTATGATGAACTTGTTTACTGTGATTGTTCTTACTCGTGTGACTTATAAACTGTGTAGCTCAATGACTTATAATAGTTTTTTCCTAAAAAAATATAACCATATAAACTGAATCCATAATGTAGTGATGTTATTTACAGTTTTCAAACCTAAAATATACCAAAACATAATCAACACTATGTATCGTTGAAATAAAAAATATAACAATGAAAAATAAAGATTAATTATATGTAAATATCCAAGCATGAATAGAATAAACAAATATAAAAAACCATAAATCATATTCCAAACTGAATCCATAAGAGCCATTGAAATGGATAAAATTGTCTCAAAAACCACAATTAATTGAAAGTCAGATAACCATGGCTTCAACAATCAAGCCAAATTATTGGGGTAAATAACACCCAGAAAAAAATACCAGAAAAATAAAAATTGTTTGAAGGCAAGATAAACTTGCACTGAATGCATAAAAAAATAAACAACCATCGATTGAACATATAGGCATTCAATTTTCTTTCTCTATCTTCACAGTGATTAGCTTAGGAGTTTTAGAACTCCCACTCGCCTCTTCATCTTCACTTTCAATGCTGTCAAGATCAATAAACACTCGCTTCTTGTCTCCACCTGAACTCAAACCAGAACCGGATGCCTCCATTGCACTTGGTGGTGTATGTAAATCCAACACACGGGTAATGCTTGACTCATTAAAAGCAACACTTTTGATCCTATTGGCAGGGGTTGTAAACCCCTCTCCATCATCATGATTTTGGTACAAAATAAATAAATTAGTGCATATCTAATTAGGTTACAAAAATTTCAATGGGATTTACATTATACCTCCTCATCCATAAAGCCTACTTTGAAATGTTTGATCATGTCGGCATCGTTGTTGAAAGCATCACAATGATATGTATGGTTATTGTTGTTTACATTGTAGTCCGAGTACCACAATTTAAATAAAAACCTCTTGCCAACCAACTCATCCAGCTCTTGTGGCCAGTATTCGTCCACATCCATACTGTGCTTCTCCATAAACTCCCAAGCGGTATGGCCAGAGATCTTGTTAAACACAGTGTTAAAGAATACGATGGGTGCCGAACTAGACAAATCAATGATACGCATAATCACCTTAAAACTGATATAAAACATATAGATTTGATGTTGAATTCAAAATACTATAACAGTAACAGAAAGAAAGAAATAAAAAATGTTTCATAGAGTTGTTACCTGGATGTAACCAGAACTGCACCATCGTCTTTACAATAAAATCTGACCTTGCTTTTACCAGATGATGTTGTCGCCTTGGTTTCTACCACATTCACTTTTTTGTTACATTGCTTGCACGCGGTGTACGCCCAGCCACTCTCCTTGTGGATCTTATAAATCTTTGCGTAGACAATGCAATGGGATTTCCGAAATATAATGAATGCAAATGGGATGATTACATATAAAGCTTTTCTAGAAAATTAAATAGATGTAATGAAATTTTGTTAATAACATGTTCACATTCACGGATGGTGGCAACCATCTTCTTTAAAGCCCCGTGAAAAAACTCAACAATGGTGACAACAACTTTTCCAGGTGTGAAAGAGTATAATGAATGATTTTTTGGGGAACATAAATTATTACCGTTGTCAAAAAGCAAGAATCTCGGGCACATCCCGGTTGATGAACATTTTGGTACTAAACAGGGCATTATGGATAGCATGTGCCCCTGCATAGTATACAGGTAACAAACATGTAATGGATGCGGTTAAAAAAATTGAATATTATTTTAGTATGAAAGACATACCATTCCAATACTTAACTTTCCCCAGCTGAAGAATGAACACAACATGTCCCAACTCATTACGTTTCTGATCGTACTCATCCTACATTGTAGCCCAATGGTCCCCGAATGTACAATCGAACTGGTTGGATATAAAAAAGGGTTGAAAATTATATAAGAAAAAACCACAATGTTGTTAGAGGAATTATGAGAGAAATAGATTGAACAAAACATATAGTGATCGTATACTAACTCAACATCCTCAATAACGACTGTCATGCGTATTTTACGACCAGCGGACGATTGTACCGGAACCACGTCTCCAATCGCTACAACCGAACCGATGACATCTAAGGAAATAAAAAAAATACATTTAATGAACGTACAAAATATAATAATAAAGAAAGTACACACAAAAGTATAAGAAGAATTTAAGAAAGAATGTCGTACCAACAGCTTCGTGCTTATGGTATACACGGGCTCCGTCCAACAATCGGTTGAAAGGCTCAAGAATGAACCCATGGAGATTGTCATCAATAAGGTCAATTCTAGTTACAGTTGTGCTCTTATAGAAGCTTATCTTATACTTGTGAGGCAACAGTGGTAACCTACCACTATTTTTAGAAATGGCAAAGTTTGCAATGGAGTAGCATTTACATTCTTCAAACAAAGGTTCGAATCTGAACATAAAGTATTTTTTGATGTAGACCTATATCCTGTTGTTCTGTAACACAAATGATATAAAGTAGTGTTAGTAAAAATAGTGCACCATATCTGTAAATGTACATTATGTTTATGTTAATGTTTATAGTTACCTACGAATCCCGCAACACGAAATCGAGACTACACGGATTGTGAGCTTCATTGACTCGGTGACTGTGCCAAAGAGAAATAACCCTTCCTTGAACAATTATGTTGTCAAGCATAGGTTCGATATCTTTGATCATAGTGACGTTACTTGGCATTTC
>BQNB010038356.1:3017-25821 GCA_026074375.1 Tanacetum coccineum | reverse complement strand
AAAACTACATGAGTAGTATCTTCAAGCTTAGATTTTACTATTCTAGAAGTAGTGAATAAGGCTTACCTAACTTTCGAAGGCATATTTAATTTATAATTCGCAAGACATTTATCATGACACGGGATAAGCACATGAAACACACAATACATCCTTTGCTTTAAGAGCGTTTTCAACATCCATATCAGTTACAATATTTTTGTTTGAAACAACATTCTTAGATGAAACATATGTCTTTTTATTTTTCCTAACAGAAACTTTCTACTTTCTCTGATGATTTCTTAGTGTTGGATAAGACACTATTCTTCAATAGTGAATCTCTATTCAATGGTCTTCTAACACTAGAAGTAGCACTCAATCCTGTAGAAGGTAAAATACTCTTAGGTGTTTTTGTATTTGTTTCATGTTACTTAGTGACTTTCTACATTTCCGGTGCTATGACATTTTGGTTTGTTTCAACCTCTTTCGTTTTGTTAGGTGAAGTATGTAAAGTGACTGTTTTTGACAAAACATGTTTCTCTTCTATTTTAGGAGCAACAATTTTCTTATTAAAAACTTTTTTAGTTAGCGGTGTAACACAAATAAGTTGATTAGAAACATTGGTTTTGTCAAACTTAGCGTTCACAGACTTACCTTTTTTAGCATTTTTCTGTTTGGTTTTTAACTTAGATATTGTTATCAAAAAATCTTGATTATGTGCACGTACTTCTACATATGCATAGGTCTTTTGAATAACATGCTCAATCAATTCATTGATTTCCCCTTGAGTTTGAGTTCGTGTCTTTTTGATTGAATCAAAAAGTTTTTGATATTTTGATTTGACATTTTCTCGTTCCTTTGTCAAAGAATGTACTTGAAATTCCAAAGACACATTCTCACTCTCAAGCTTTTCTATCTTTGATATCCAAGAGGTTTTGCAAACGTTTTTCAAAGAAGATTCACATTTTCGTCTTTCTTTTTCATGTTGTAATTGTAATTCAAAATCAAGACTTTGTTTTTGACATCTTTGAACACCGTTTTCAAGAATGTTTATTTGTTTTTGCATTCCTTCTTGGATTTCAATGGAGTCCCTCTGAATTTTCTCAATTTCATCTTGCACATTATTGCTTTCACACTCGTGACTCAACAACACACAACATACAATTTCATGGTTGATTGTTGCTTCCAAGAGTTGATCATTCAAAAGCTCATTGTGTTTCCATGTTGCATTAAAATCACTTTTTGCTGAGTCAAAAACCTCTTTCATTTCTTTTATGTCTAATGAAAATAGTTTTTGAAAGATTTCAAAATTCAAATGCAATTCTTGAAGAATTGGTTTAACCTCTTGTTGACAAAATTTTGTTAACCGTATTTCTTCTGGAGTTGTATAGAAAATGCTTTCGGGTTTAGAGTTTGTTTGTAATAATGCAAACAACTTTTTAAATTCATTTTCCATTTTTTCCAAATATATTTTCATAGGATTTGAACATGGCATTAAAGCCACCGAAGGTTTTGTCTCAGAGGATGAAGTCAATGTACTTGCATTTGAAGAATTTTCATAAGGTATAAAAGTAGATGAAAAATATTTGTGTTAAGCAAATAGTTCTTTTTTGTGAAACAAAGTCCTCATAAAAAGCATTTAATTTGTTGTAATCAATTGTACAGAAAATTTGTTCTTTTCTCAATAGCAACTGGATCATTCAATTTGTTTTCCATTTTCTTTTGACTCTTGGTTACATCGTCAAGTATGTCCTTAGTATCTCTAACATTCACATAAATTTTCGAATCACTAAAGCAAGAAGCATCATATATTTTGGATTATGAGAAATTGCTTTCTTGAGTGTATAAGGATTCGCGTACCCCAAACCATATTTTAAATTTAAATTATAGAATGACATTGGTTTTGGTCCAAGCATGAACATTGCTTGTAACGAACGACCATTTTTTAACACGATATTTTCATCCTCTTTCACTTTAGCTTCAAGATCTAGAACCGTGTCATCATATTTATCTTCATTTTCACTCATCTTTCGTTTTAAAATTGTTGTGTCTTTTGAAGTTCCTCACCTTGTCTTTTTAATTCGACAACAGACAACTTTAACTTATCTTGTTGTTGTTCTAAATCTCGAATAATGTCCCGATCACGAATAAACTGATTTTGTAAATCCTTTTCTATTCGTCGTGCTTTTCTATCAGCCTTAATGAATTCGTTAAAAATGTTTCTTTATCTCCTTTGGTCATCTCAAAAACCCGAACCTTTTCCTTATACAACTCAAGTTGTTGAGTTAAAACGTTGTTTTATTGTTTTACCTTTTTAGCATTTATTTGTTGTTTCTCAGCCTCCTTATAAGCATTTCTAGCTAATTGCTCTAGTTCATATGATGCTTGAACATTGTTATCGTATTCAACACTGCCACTATTAAAATCTACATTTGGTTCATCAAATATAATATTGTTATCTATTTGATCATCACCAATTGTATTGTTAATAATTTTAGGTTGCTTCAAAAACTTTTGTTCTTGATTATCTTTACAAATAATGGATTAACAAAACTGGTGGATGGATTCTATACCTTACTGAGAAATGCAGAATCATAGCTTGGCCCTGCATCAGAATCAATGTTTGTTGGTTGAAATTTGGCCACCAAGCATATGTTTGCACTTAATTCCTCAATTTCTTCCATCCGAGTAGCATCAGCAACAAGAAAATCATTTTGTTCATTGGTAAGAGTTACCCCAGCTTTATCCTGTTTTGTTAGAAACATCTGTTCCATGAAGTACTTGGAATCTTAAACTTTTGGATTTGGACAATTACGAGCATAATGACCTTTCTCGTTGTAATTGTAGCATTGAACATTTGCAGTAGATCTTGAAGATGTAGTTTAAAGAGTTCTTTGTATGTTCCCGCCATCATTTGAACATTGTTACCCTCAATGATTTCCTCTGAAATAAATGAACGTCATGTATTTCTGCCATCATTACCAGAATTTCGGATTTGAATATTAACTTTGTCACCTTGCACAATTGCTTGGGTTTTGATGTTGGAAGAAGTACAAAGACGATTGTTTGTTGGATTAGAAAAACGTTAAGTGATTGCTCGAGCAAGTAGCATCATTGCAGAAATAAGTGGATCTTTAGAATTGTTTTTAAAATGTATCCCTTGATAATCATCATCATAATCAACTACTGAAGAAGGATGAGTGACATAGTAAGGTGATGAATTTTTGGAAGAGGAACCCGTATATGTTATCAACACAAGAGGATCATGAGACTTTTCCAATTTCTTTGCTCTAGATGCGTTAACTAGCTTCTCATATTAGGAAAGATAATCAAACAAACTTGAGTAACATACTTGAGCCACTCAGGTTGCAAATAGTTTAGAAACTTTGTGTTGACAATAACTAAAGGAAATTTGCTGCCATTTCATTCCAAATCATTCATTAATTGAGCAAAACGATTGTAGACTGACACAAGTACTTCTCCTGGTTTAGCAACAAATTGATCAAACTCATTATTGAAACGTAATTCCCTATCAACATTGTTTTGTACAGTTCCTCGCATTAAGCGTTCAACTCTTTACCACATGGCTTGTGCAGTTGTACAAGCGTCCACAGAGTTATATATATCATTTGGGATAGAAATAAAAATCAAATTCATTGCTTTAATCTCAGCTTCATAGTGTTTCAAATCATCTCTTGCCAAATCATCTCTTGTCAAATCATCTTCGGTTTGCAACGTTGGTGTTTGAGAACCTTCAGGAGTGAAATTTTTGAACACATATGGTCCTTCATCAATATCCTTATTAAGCCACTTTATGTTTTCTCTCTTTCGACTGAGGTACCTTCTGAAACGACTTGCCTATGGTATATAACTGCCTCTTTCATGCATCGGAGGTCTAGTCTCAGAACCGGCAGCAACAATAGATTGTTGATGTGTAGTAGAAGTCAACATATCTTGTGACTCAATGATTAGATATTTGTAGACAAAAAAAAGTTCTATTTGTGATTAACCAGAAACTTCAATACTTGTTGAGTTTAACACATGTCACAAATTCGATGTAAAAATTCAGAAACGAAAAACTTGTCTAGAATACCTATGATGTGTCGTTGTGTGGTGTATATTTATCGATTCAAGTTTTAAATTTATATTTTGCCGACTAAACCAAAAACAACACTCTAACGGGCAGTGTACCCGATCGGTAGTAGTTTCGTGGTAAGTAGGGTGTCGAACACTTAAAGCGAGGTTAAATCTATCAATTTAATTAATATCTTGATTATCTAGTTGATAAGTGTAGAATACACATATCCGTTAATACCTAAAATAACCCAATTAAACCCAAAACAGACCAAAAATGGCAAAAATATGCTTGTATTTGTGTTTTGTGTGTGCAGGTACGGATATATCAAAAATCACAAGAAAACAGTCAAAAACGAGCAAGCACGGACACGGGAATCAGAAGAGTACAAAAAGAAGCCAAAGATTCAAAGCCGAAGCCAAAAAAATCAAGCCTCAGTCAAATCATGGTCAACAAAAGTCAACAAGACCCAAAATATTCCATTTTCACCCTCCAAGTTTCACTAAAGTCCAAATTAAGTCCCTCACCTCTTATTTGGGCCTTAAAAACCTTAATGGGCCCAAAACCCCCTTACTCGGATCCTAAAGCCCAAAACAAAGCCCATTTCTCTTTTTATAACAACCACAAGGGCCAAACTTGAAAATTTCCAAAGTTATTTATAACTAAAAAGAGTAAAACAAAGAAAGGGACTGAAATTGCCAAAAGGACAAAGTTCAAACTGAATTTACCCCATTTTCAGTTATAAAACGCGCGAAGATCCATTTACTATTCATCGTCACTAACATTTTACCAACCTAGGTAAATCAAGGGGCAAATGGAAATCAAGGGGTGGATTAGTCAATTCAGAAGCTTCTAAACAAGATGGTAAGGAGAAATCAGTCATATCATGGATCACTTAAGCTCTTTCACTCTCAAAGGCCACGTCAGCAATGAAAGAAGCACAAGAGGTGTGGGTTTTTGCACTAAACACACTGACACAACTAGCACAAGCTGTCACATCAAAGAATGACAGCTTGGCAATCCGTGTGAGTGTGAATTTGATCAAACGGCCACAATAGAAGCTCAAATGATTAAAGAAATGATTGGTTGAGATTGAAAGTTTGGAGAGCAAGGCAAGAGGGCTAGAATCTTCTTTAGCTGGCTATAAAAAGAGCCTCTCATCTCACACACACTACCTAGTTTTTTTTTACACATAGCTTTTTAATTTAGTTGTAGCTTAAAATTTTCATTCCTAGCTTAATGTTGTTTTAATATTGTAATTCTCCTTTTAAAATATTGTAGAAGGGGGGCCCCTCAATAAGGGGTTTTTTTTAATGAAATTCAGTTTTACTTAATCTCTCCAAATTTCTTTTTCATAAGCTCTCTTAATAAGCCAAATTGTCTTAATAAGCTAATAAGCTCATTTAAAGCTCTTTCAGTCTATAAGCTGAAATAGAGCTTATTTTAATTCAGTATTAATCTTACCTAAACCTTAAATCAGTTTAACTTACATTTATCATGGACCTTATTGGATATGAGCTTTTTGGAAGGGGATCTTAACTTGGAAGAGATCCCAAGGACTTATACCCTAGCTTATTAATAAGCTAGGGAGCTTGTATCTGCCTTAAATGGTCCTTTTGTTTAGCTAAAGGTTCAAGTAAGCTTCTCTTTTCCTTCTTCTCTAAATTCAGTTTAAACTACTTAGTTATAGCTTATATGCTTATTATTGCTTATTTGCTTATTCTCTTTGCTTATTAGAACTTATTTGAGTTTAATTTAGCTTAATAACCTTAGATGTTCATCTGTTTTTGCTTTTGATAGTTTAGATCTTTGTTTTTCATAAATGTGTCATAAAACTCATAAAAAGAAACATAGTAGAATAGATTTTATGTTTTGATCTTGCATTATAGCTTAATCAGTAGTGAAATTTTACTTAAATTATGTTGTTTAAAAGCTCCTAGATATCTGGTTTCATAGCCTTGTTAATTAGTTTTGCAATTTAAAGATTTTCTAAAATTCTGTCAAGTGGTAAAGGGGTGTTTGGCATAAGTTAGTTTGACCTTCTAAAGTCAAAAGTAATTGTGCAAACCTTTGTAGACAGTTTTGAATTTAGTTAAAAGTAATAGGAAATAAGTTTCTATAAGTTAGTTTTAGAAGTTAAGAAAATTTGAGCTTATCTTAAGTTTGCCAGCACCAGGGGATTTTTCTTGGAATTTCATTTGTGCAAAATTTGATCTAAGCCCTCAAAGGCTTAGATCTTGCTTGCAATTTGTTTATACACTCTAACTGAGTGTGTTCAAGTGCAGGTTTACCCTTTTGGTAACCTGCACTCTTGGTTTACACTTGTGCAAAGTGTAGCAGTACTCTACATAAGTTAGTACTGTCCACTTTTAGCCTAGTTTTTTGTTAAGGAAATGTAGGGATTTAGGTGCTTTAAAATTCAAGTAGGAATTAGTTTAGCTATAGCTTATTATAGAATCGCTCTTAAATTGCTATTTTCTAGCATTATTTATTAGTCTAATTAGCGTCAAAAGTCTTTCAAACCTAAAAAGGCTTAAAAACTGTTACTTAGGATTTTAGAATCTTATTTGTTTAATTTTGCTTTTTGATTATAGATTTTTCAGCTTATATAGATAGATTATAAGTAGTTTAAATAGTCCTTTAAGTTTTAGAGTCCAGTTTAGCTTTTTAAGGTTTTTAGCTTATTAGGATTTTGTGCTATTTAGCTTATTTCCTGAGTTTGCTTAAGTCATGCTTAATTTCAGTAGCTTAAAAGTACTTCTGCTAGGTTTTCACTTTGCATTTATAGATTAAAGCTCATCATGATGCTGCCTAGTTTACTTTTTTGCTTTTCCATTTTTGGAGCCTTAATTTGAGTAGTTTATAGCTTATTTAGTGAAACCAAGGCCAAAAGCCCACTTACTGTGACAGCAGCTTATATAAGCTGTTTTTGAGCTTATAAGTTAGTTTTAGCTTATGTTTCCTTTATTAAAGTAGCTTATTTTTGTGTCTTCTATAAGTCCTAGTATTTAGTTTTTCATAAAAGTAAAAAAAAGAGCAAAAAGGGGTTGCTACCACACTCGAACCCACGACCTCCCACACACAACACCAATGACTTAACCAGTTTGCTACATTAGCTCATCCATTCACATAACACACAATCAAATACTAGTACACATTTTCATTTCCTTTTTCTATAAAAAGCCGTAGCTTAATAAGCTCAATTTAGGGCTTATTCGTTAAGCATTTTGGTTTTTCTTATTTTTCTTATAATCCTGCTAGTGTTTAGGACTTTTCCTGAATTTTTTAGATTTTTCTAGCTTTTATTTTATTTTTAATCATTTTTCGAAGGTTAAAATTTTATAAAATACATAAAAAAATATAAAAAAGATTCAGAAAAATACAAAAAAAAATAGTTTTTAGTTTTATAAAAAATAGCTTATGGTTTACATCAGAAAAACATTTTTATACTTTTTAAATCTTAATTTCATTTTTGAGCTTTTATTTTAAAATTTATGAATAGGATTTTATAAAATAAAAATAGTTAAAAATAGTTTTCTTGCTTTTTATTATTTAGACTTTTCTAAGTCTTAAAAATAATTTTTCCAAATTTTTATTCACTTATTTTGCGATTTTTGTAAGATTTAATAGATTTAATTAGTTTTTTTTAATTCTATAATAAATTCAAAAAAAAAAAAAAAGAGTTTAAGTTACCATTTTTGGTCCTTGTGATTTGGTTTGTTGGGATTTTCACTTTTGGTCCAAAATTCAAAAAAGTTTTGGTTTTGGTCCAAAAACATCGTTTCGGTCCACTTTTAGTCCAATCCCCTAAATTTGCCTAAAAATTTTTGGACTAAAAGTGAAACGAAACTATGTATTTTGGACCAAAAGTGTAACGAAACTATGTCTTTTGGACCAAAAGTGGAACGAAACTATGTGTTTTGGACCAAAACCAAACCTTTTTTTATTTTTGGACCAAAAGTGAGAAAATGCACCAAACCACAAGGACCAAAAATGTACTTAACTCTAAAAAAAATGTTTTTCTTTTTCCTAAAATTTTCTTTTGTCCTATCTTAGGTTTAGAAATTTAGTTTGCATTTTTAGGGTTTAAAATTAGTTTTCTTGCTTCTTTGTCGCGTTTTAATGGTTTCCCGTATTAGTTAATTGTTTAATTGTTTTTAATTGTCCAATTTAGTTGTTGCTTTAGATTACCAAATCATCAATTTGCTTATTCAAATCATAATCCGGACTTAAACGAGGTTTCAATTTCACTAGTCGTTGGGAAAACGACCCGGGTGATCGTATTTGCCCGATTTAATATACGTATTATATATATTTTTGAGAGTGAATTTTCCTTAGGGAATTTTCTTAATTGCTCTTAAGGTTATATTAGTATATATATTTTATAGTATATAAAACTCTACACCAAGTTTTTGGCGCCGCTGCCGGGGACTAGTGATTAAGATTCCTACGTTTTGTGTTTGTTGATTTGGTTTGAAGATCCTTTCACCCTCGAAAGTTTCATTTTTGTTTTATAATTCAAAAATAAAAAAAAATCATAAAATATAAAAAAGTAAAAAATATTTTCCTTTTCTTTTTAGTATAAGTAAAAGATAAAAAAAATATAGAAAAATCAAAAATATAAAAAAAATTTCCTTTTTAATTAAGAGATAAAAGTCACCAATTGGTAAAAATACCAAAATATAACATTCTCAACGGAGGTGTTATCATTTCAATTTCCGGTGAACTTGTTGGTTCCCAAATCGAACTAAAGATTTAACCACTGCCATTTTTGTGTGTCTCTACAAAGTCACGGCTCACTTGAAAAGCAATTTTCAAGAGCTGCCGTGTAGTATGTTGATTATTTGGTTTTTAGTCTCTTTCGTGTATCCATTAAAATTCATTGTAAAAAATATTTGTGTAAAAAGTTTTTGCTTTTTGATTTTTAGTTTTACTTTTTGCGCACTCGTTCGCAATTCTCGAATACGTCGACACAAATAACTAACTCTTACGGTTGTTGTTGGTTGAAAATTTTGATTTAGAGGATCCAATGTCATTCATAACATTGTTCCAAATGGCCGACAATTGTTCGATGGTCCAAAATGTTACAAGCCACCCATTCGAGGGGTATGAAGATGCTATAGTTGTTCCACCGATTAATGTCTAACAATTTTGAGCTTAAACCAACCTTTTAATCATATCTTGTGAAAAGTAATAAGTTTACGGGGTAGTACAAGACCCTCACAATCACCTTCGATTCTTTTAAACAAGGTTACTTCAAAGTTTTGAATTCCCGACGTTCCGGATATCTTCGGTAAAGCTTTTGCTTTTTCCTTTTCTCTAGACCCATACCAAACCTCCACAAACCCACGATGAAGCCCGAGATTGCGTTTTTAGGACAAGAACCTCCAGTGCAATTCTCACATGGGACGACCTAGTTTCAAAAAGTCAAAAACCAATTCTTCCCAACATCGAAAACAACTTACCTTCAAACATTAATCACCAATTTTTCCAAGAATCATATAACACAAACGAAACTTTTAAAGAAGCAATGGAACATTTTAAAGGAATCCTTCGTAATGTCTCTCACCATGCCTATTGGGACTAACAACTCGATACTTTTTCAATTCTTTGAATTCAAACGATCAAGATGCCTTAGTTTCCGCCTGCGGGTGGGCAATTTCTTAGAACAGATGCCTTCAGAATGGTTTAGCGATTTATTGAAAGCAAGTCAAAAGTTCGTTAATCTAGACTGAAGTCGTGTTGTGATTCAGAGTGAGTACAGATTGCTCCTCTTCTACTTCTTCACCTTCTAATAATTCCTTTCGATATGCAACAAATTTTAGGCCGGGGGGCTTCTCTTGAGGATAAGATGACTATCAAGATTGAAACAAATGATGAATGAATGAAAGCTTTAGTTTGTTTACTACTCCCGCACCCGTCCTAAGCGGTTGTGGAAGTATGTGTTACTTGTGGATCGAATCACAAATTTTAACCATTGTCCATTAACTCGACGGTTGGAGGAAAACGATTTTCCCGTTTTTTTCATGACAACATCAAACAATTTCACAAACTGCAGCCGTTTGGCAATTTTCTTCAAAGAAACCAACCTTCCAAAATTTGGCAAGTCAAATTGAGCCACCGGGTTTTCAATCAAACCCAAATGTCCAAATCAACCAAAACCGATACCAATGGAACCAATTCTAATTTACAACAAAAACCGTGGAACCAACTTTAACCAAAATCCGTCAAAACAACCAAAAAATCAAGGTTTACACAAGCAACCACCTACCAACTCCAACAAATCAAACCTTTGATTAAACAAGCTTGTTACCTCCCGTTTCACAAAGTTCACGGAGTGTTCTAAAACAGATTTTGAAAGTTTTTCTAAGGTTAATGATGCGAACATGAATACTTGCAATGATGTTGGTTAATTTTCAAGAACCAAATGATTTTTCAAGAAGTTTACAATCGATTCTCATAAGAAGCAATATTGTATTTTCAGAAGATGACGGCTCAGTTTCATGCACAAGTTATCATAGCAACCAAGCTTCAAGTTCAAGCTACTTTATCCGAGCAATACCTTACCAAATCCAAGAACGAAGCCAAGGCATTACATCTCGAAGGTGCGAAGTTTCTTACGAAGAACGGCCAATCCATTCCTATGCCTCCTCAATTTTGTTAATCCGGGGCTGTGGTTAGAGGAGACATCAACGGATCCTGTCCCTTCTCCTCTAACCCATTAAATAAAGTTCAAGAAAGAGACAGATTTCTCAAACAAACAACAAAAGTGAATCAAGAGGGATATGTCAATTGTCATAAGAAATATGACTTAAGCTTCCTTACCGGAAAGAAGAATGTAGAAAAATAGGCATGATCAGAGACAAGGTTCAACTTCAAAAGTTTTGGAGGAATGTTTTAAACAACTTTCATTTCAATATTTCTCTTGCGGTGCATTGATTCTAATGCCGGAAATACACAAAAATGCTTAAAGATTTTGTCGTATACTTAAGGAAAAACTTGTAGAACTTTGGCTAATACTTCCGTTTTGTAGTGAAAACGTGTGCCGGAATCTTAAGCACACAAATTTGCCCGAGAACATTGGGAGATTCTTGTCGTTTTACATACCATGTGGATTTTTCAAAGCTTAAAATGTCAAGGTTTAGACGATTTAGGAGTAGTATAAACTGAAAATGCCTTCTCGGTCTATTATAGGTTAGGGTTTTACCACCTCAAAGTCAACCAAATGACTCTCGAGTTGGCTAACCGTCAACTTTGTCGACCGAGATGGGATTTGTAAAGATGTGCTGTTCCCATAGGGAAAGTTTACGTTACTCCGATCCCGATTTGTAGTTGTTGATTACGCTCCCGTTACGAAAAATTCTTTTAAAAGTGTCATCGGAAGACCATTTTTATGACCAGAACGAGCTTTTATTGATGTTTCGCGAAAAAGTTGACCCTTCGTGATGGAAATGAAAGTTTACGCTGGAAAATGCAAAGTGGAAAATCATAAACTTAATGGTATTCTAAGAGTTTGATTCAATCAACATGATTGATATTTTTTACGTTACTCGAATCTACATTGGTATAAGGAACTTATTTGCTCAGATGATTTAGTGGCAAGTCCCACTATTCTAATCCGATGATTCCTTTATAGTTATTCTCCTATGAAGTTAGTGATTCTACTTTCGAGGAAATCATCGATGGGGGGGGGGGAAAAAATTTCATTCTCCTAACTATTACCATAGGTGATGATATTTCGTATTCTCATTCTTAAAAAGGACTTTCAAAAAGATACGTTTCGAATGATTTCAAATCCTCTTTTCGAATTCGATGATAGTTCAAATCTAGCAACGTGAATCCTCTTTTTGAAGAGAAGGATAAGGATGTCAAGATTAAGTCTTCTTCTTCCTTCACACTTACTACACCAGAAAGTTTTAAAAAGGTTGGGACTTAGAAGCTTATCTTGAAAAAAGATGCTGGTTCTCACTGGAATTGATCTACCCTCCTCCTACCTTTGAAGTTTCAAGTTGCAATCCTACTTACCCTACTTCTCACCTGAGATGATAGGTTTGTTCATGGAAGACGCCGTGTTTTTCTCGTTGGTCTGAGGTGTGTGGAAAATGTGACTCGGAATTTGCGATAAAGATAAGATATTTGTCTCTTGGCAATTACTTACATCAAAAACCAAAACTTCTTTCTCGTCCTCAAGAAGTTGAAGAAATCAAAGACAAAGAAGATGAAGTTTCAAGTGAGATTCCAATCCATACTATTGTCATGCCAATAAGAATCACTTTTGATAATTCGATTGATTTTAATGATCATTTTTTCAAACCAAAAGATTTTAAAAAGGACTTAACCGTTAAACTTGATTCCAACGAATCAAGTATTTTACCACATCCTTTGTTAGATTCCGACTCGCTTTCACTGCGGAGTTGTCGGCTAGTGTTATCTTGAATCTTTTCGGAAACGAGGACAAAGTATTCAAACCAAGTATACTAAGTTTTTATCATGACATTCTTGTTAAAATTTTGTCTAAATTGGGAGGAGAAGTTAAAAGAGATCATCTTCCTCAGGACTCTTTTAGTTTTTCAAAGACTTTCATTTCTTCTACCTCCACCAGAACCTCCAGTATGAATGTTTGAAGAATGTTGTTGCTTAATTTCTACAAACCAGAGACGTTTCTCTAAATGTTAAAGATGTCAATTCCTTCACATTTATCATTTGGACTTTTCTTCCACATTTCACTTATTCCAAGGAATCACCTTTGATTTTCTCCTTTAGAAGTGAGAATTTTGTTTTTGATCCCGGCATCATCACGTTTCATAATCCAGTGGCAGTTTCAATGAAAGTTTCTATTTGTTCTCCCTAAGGACAACTTAATTCAGGGATCGAGTCGAGCTTGCGACTCGGTTAACAAAAACAAGCCGCTTCGTGGGAGTTCACCCTATGCTTATCCTTTCTATTTTCTATTATCTAATGTGTTGTGTTGAGAGAGGCTTGTACTCTTTCCGATTTCTCGATGTTTGTTGCTTGTTTGTTGTGATTTTTGTAGGATCGAACCAACAAATTCTTTGAAGCCTCTCGTGTCCGGTTGATTTGTCCCGTTCTACTCGAGCTTCTCATCCTTTGTGTGAAATTAGTTTGGGGAGATCCACTATCCTTTCATCTTATCGATTCACGTTTATCTTTGCATACCTCATAAACGGCTTAGATTTTCGTAGAGACCCGACTTTAAACATTGAGGACAATGTTTTGTTTTAGTTTGGGGAAGGGAATCTATCGATTTGATGTTACTTGCTTATTGTTTGTTCTCACGTACCCGTTTTCCCAACAAAAATAACAAAAATAGCAAAAATTTTAAATTTTCAAGTTGTACTTGAAAATAAAAAATAAAAAAAAATAATAAGTGTTAAGACAAAAATGTAGGTTTTCCGTTGGTAAGAATAAGAAGTAATTTTTGACCCGATCGAACGTGTAGAGTTCTAGCTTTCTCCCTTAGCAATTAATGATGATAGTTTGTGCTAGTCTCACGTAGACTTTAAACATGCTAGACTTGAATCATTAGTAAATGAAGACTTGTGCTAATCTCAAGTAGATTTTAAATATGCCGAGTTGGATTTTATATGGCTAAGTGTTCGCGAATTTCTTTCTTAGAGATTTTAAATTGCAAAGAATAAGAAATGTCGTGTTATCTATATGTCATGACATTAAAAGAGGAATAGCTGGTTTTCTTTCAAGTACATATGAATATTGTGGCTTTTGATAAACAGTCCCATTAGCTTGTTTCACTTTATATATAAAAATGGTTTTTATAAATGGAGTTGTATGATTTTTTGGTTAATTAATTAGCTAATCGATGTGTTCTTTTAGTTCCTTTGTGATTAGGATGATTACACATCAGGAATACTTAATTTGGCATACTATATGTATACATTAAAGAAATCCTTTTGCTATATTCCATAACGAGCCTTAGGGTATATGGGATTGTTAGAATTCAATAATAATTCGAGACTGATAAAAGTTTGCTGTATCTTGCCGGCTCACAACCGATGTTACAGCCTTCTAAAAGGTCGAGGAAGTTACCGAAGTTGAAATATGATTGCTACATCTTGTCGGAGGCGTGGCCGATGTTGTAGCCTTCTAAAGGACTGAGGTACATTTATGTTGCTTAATTTTTTGTCTTATTTTGTGCCTTAAAGAGCCTAAGGGTATATGGTACAAATAAGATTGGTCCATTCATGATCTTAAAGAGCTTTGGGTATATGACATGAATGGTGCCTTGCTTAAGTAGCCTTAATAAAAGCCACAATTTGGGTTGCTCGATGTGGCTTTAATCTTGATGACATTTGATCTTTTGAAAAAGGCTAGGAGCTAATATTGCGTTCTTAAACGTTACGCTTTATTTTGGAATTATTAAATATCGATACAGAAAGTCTTAAAGAGCCTACGGGTTTTATGGAACTTAAGGTATAATCTTGAGATACAAAAGTAGGATTTACGGGAGGAAAAGGTTAAGTACACAATAATATTTATGAGTAGTGTTAGTGTCATTGACTTGTAATAACAATGATCGTGTTTTTTTAAGAGTAGCATGGGAAAATGAAAAGTCGGGGAGATGAGTAACTTTTAGACAATCAATTGTTGCTTTTTGTTCTATGATCCTTAAAGTACCAATGAGTAATGAAACAATACATTATGTCGAACACAAATAAGTTGGTTTAGTTAGGTAGTTAATTATCAAGTAAAAATCATTAAAAGAGAAAAAATTCTTTGAAAAATGGAAATCGGGTATTTTTATAAATTGTGATCTCCTAACCGCTCTCAACAAAAAAATTCTTTGTACTTTTCAAATGTTTAGTTTTGGGGTAGTTTCGAGGTAATTGGTTATAAGGCTTTGAGATCTGCTGTGAGACACGCAATCGTTTTGTTTTGGGGAATTTTGATAAGTGTTAGAATACACTTATCATTTATGCTGTAAAATAACCCAATTAAACCCAAAACAGACAAAAAAATGACAAAAATATGCTTGTATTTGTGTTTTGTATGTGCAGGTATGGATAAGTCAAAAATCATAAGAAAAAACAGTCAAATAACGAGGCAAGCGGAACACGGGATCAGAAGAGTACAAAAAGAAGCTAAAGATTCAAAGCCGAAACCAGAAAAATCAATCCTCGGTCAAATCATGGTCAACGAAAGTCAACAAGACCCCAAAATATTCACCATTTTTATCCCTCATGTTTCACTAAATGTCCAAAAATGTCCTCTCCTTCCTTTTTATTGGCCATAGAAAGCTTAATGGGGCCTTCTAAACCCAAATGGGCCTGCTCGGATTCATAAGCCCATAACCCTAACCCATTTTTTCTTTTTTAAAATATAAAGGGCTGTTTTGCAATTTCCAGAAAATTGTTTATAATAAGGAAAAGAAGACAAGGGCCAAATGGTGCAAAATTCCTCTAAGGTATAACAGTTTTTAAACTGTCAAAATTGGGCGGGCGAACACTTTTTACTATTCATTCGTCTCCCTCGTTTCACCAAACAGTTAAAACCAAGGGGCAAATCAAAATTAGAGGGTGCTTAAGTCAATTCAAGAGGTCTACATAAAATGGCAAGAAGGACCAAAAGAAACAAGGACAAATCAGTTTTATCAAAGCTCCTTACTAGGCCTCACTCTCTAGGAAGGCTACATCAGCATGGAAGAAGCACAAAGGGGTTGTGGGTTTATGCACTAAACACGACTCAACAACTAGCACAAAGCTGTAACATCAATGAATTGTCAGCTTGGCAATCCGTGTAGTGGGAATTTGATTAAACGGCCACGATAGAAGCTACAAATGGATGAAGAAATGATGGTTTGAGATCGAAAGATTGGAGAGCAAGCAAGAGGCTTAGTTCTTCCTTAGCTCGGCTATAAAAAGGCCTCTAATCTCACACACACTTACCTAGTTTTTTTTTTACACATAGCTTTTAATTTAGTTGTAGCTTATAAACATTTTCATTCCTAGCTTAATTTGGTTTTAATATTGTAATTTCTCCTTTTAAAACGTATTGTAGCAAAGTTTTTATTTGAAATTCTGTTTTACTTAATCTCTCTAAATTTCTTTTTCATAAGCTCTCTTAATAAGCCAAACTGTCTCAATAAGCTAATAAGCTCATTTAAAGCTCTTTCAGTCTATAAGCTGGAATAGAGCTTATTTTAATTCAGTATTACTCTTACCAAAACCTAAAATAAGTTTAACTTACAGTTATCATGGACCTTATTGGATGGAGCTTTTTGGAAGGGGCATCTTTATTGGAAGAGATCCAAGGTACTTATACCCTAGTCTTATTAATAAGCTAGGGAGCTTGTTTTTCTGCCTTAAATGCTCCTTTTGTTTAGCTAACGGTTTCAAGTAAGCTTCTCTTTTCCTTCTTCTCTAATTTCAGTGTAAACTGCCTAGTTATAACTTTAATGCTTATTATTGCTTATGTGCTTATTCTCTTTGCTTATTAGAACTTATTTTAGTTTAATTTAGCTTAATAACCTTAGATGTTCATCTGTGTTTTTTGCTTTTGATTAGTTTAGATCTTTGTTTTTCAAAATTGTGTAATAAAACTCATATAAAAGTCAAAATTAGTTAGAATAGATTCTTAGTCTTGCCATTTTAGCTTAATTCTTAGTGTAATTTTACTTAAATTTAGTTGTTAAAAGCTCCTAGATATATGGTTTCATGCCTTGTTAAATTAGTTTTGGCAATTTAACGCTTTTCTAAAATTCTGTCAAGTGGTTTAAAGGGGTGTGTTTGGAAATAAGTTAAGTTTGACTTCTAAAGTCAAAAGTAATTGTGCTTACCTTTTTAGGACAGTTTTGAGTTTATTAAAAGCATTAGGAAATGAGTTTCTACTTTAAGTAGTTTTAGAAGTTAAGAAAATTGAGCTATCTTAAGTGTGCCTAGCCACCAGGGGATTTTTCTTGGAATTTCATTTGTGCAAAATTTGATCTAAGCCCTCAAAGGCTTAGATCTTGCTTGCAATTTGTTTATACACTCTAATTGAGTGTGTTTAAGTGCAGGATTTCCCTTAGGAAACCTGCACTCTTAGTTTGCACTTGTGCAAAGTGCAACAGTACTAACTTAAAGTTAGTACTGTCACTTTTAGCCTAGTTTTTAGTTAAGTAAAAGTAGGATTTAGGTGCTTAAATTCAAGTAGGATTAATGTTTGCTATGCTTATTTATAGAATTCACTCTTAAATTGCTATTTTCTAGTTATTTACTTAGTCAAATTTAGCTGTCAATGTCTTTCTAAAACCTACAACAAAGCTTAAAAACAGTTATAGGAATTTTAGAATCTTACTTTGTTAATTTAGCTTATGATTATAGATTTTTCAGCTTATATAGATAGATTATAAGTAGTTTAAATAGTCCTTTAAGTTTTAGAGTCTAGTTTAGCTTTTTAAGGTTTTTAGCTTATTAGGATTTTGTGTTATTTAGCTTATTTCTTGAGTTTGCTTAAGTCATGCTTAATTTCAGTAGCTTAAAAGTACTTCTAGCTTAGATTTCTTTGCATTTATAGATTAAGCTCATCATAAGCTGCCTAGTTTACTTTTTGCTTTTCCATTTGAGCTTAATTTGAGTAGTTTATAGCTTATTTAGTGAAACCAAGGCCAAAAGCCCACTTACTGTGACAACAGCTTATATAAGCTCTTTTTGAGCTTATAAGTTAGTTTTAGCTTATGTTTCCTTTATTAAAGTAGCTTATTTTTGTGTCTTCTATAAGTCCTAGTATTTAGTTTTTCATAAAAGTAAAAAAAAAAAAGCAAAAAGGGGTTGCTACCACACTCGAACCCACGACCTCCCACACATAACACCAATGACTTAACCAGTTTGCTACATTAGCTCATCCATTCACATAACACACAATCAAATACTAGTACACATTTTCATTTCATTTTTCTATAAAAAGCCGTAGCTTAATAAGCTCAATTTAGGGCTTATTCGTTAAGCATTTTGGTTTTTCTTATTTTTCTTATAATCCTGCTAGTGTTTAGGACTTTTCCTGAATTTTTCAGATTTTTCTAGCTTTTATTTTATTTTTAATCATTTTTCGAAAGTTAAAATCTTATAAAATACATAAAAAATAGAAAAAAGTTTCAGAAAAATATAAAAAAATAATTTTTAGTTTTATAAAAAATAGCTTAAGGTTTACATCCAGAAAAATCATTTTTATACTTTTTAAATCTTAAATTTCATTTTTGAGCTTTTATTTTAAAATTTAAGAATAGGATTTTAAAAATAAAAATAGTTAAAAATAGTTTTCTTTGCTTTTATAATATTTTAGACTTTTCTAAGCTTAAAAATAATTTTTCCAAATTTTTATCACTTATTTTGCTATTTTTTAAGATTTAATTAGATTAAATTAGTTTTTAATTCATAATAAATTCAAAAATAATAAAAAAAAGAGTTAAGTACATTTTTGGTCCTTGTGGTTTGGTGCGATTTCACTTTTGGTCCAAAATTCAAAAAATATTTGGTTTTGATCCAAAAACATAGTTTCGGTCCACTTTTAGTCCAATCCCGTGAATTTGCACTAAATTTTTTGGACTAAAAGTGAAACGAAACTATGTCTTTTGGACCAAAAGTGTAACGAAACTATGTCTTTTGGACCAAAAGTGGAACGAAACTTACTGTGTTTTGGACCAAAAACCAAACTTTTTTTAATTTTTGGACCAATAGTGAGAAATAATGCACAAAACGACAAGGACCAAAAATGTACTTAACTACTTAAAAAAATGTTATTTCTTTTTTATAAAATTTTCTTTTGTCTATCTTGGTTTAGAAATTTAGTTTGCATTTTTAGGTTTCAAAATTAGTTGTCTTGTTCTTTGTAGCGTTTTATTTTAATGGTTTCCGTATTAGTTAAGTGTTTAATTGTTTTTAAATTGTCCTATTTAGTGGTGCTTTAGATAACAAATCATCAATTTGCTTATTCAAATCATAATAGGTCTTTAAACGAGGTTTCAATTTCAACTAGTCGTTAGGGAAAACGACCCTGGTGATCGTATTTGCCACGTTTTAATATACGTATTTTATAATTATTTTCGAATGAGTGAATTTTCTTAGGGTATTTTCTTAATTGCTCTATGGTTATATTAGTATATATATTTTATAGTATATAACTCTACACCAGCTCATTTTTTTGATTCTAAAACCTCCTTCGCAGGCGTTGTTTTGTTTTTGATTGTTGTAGTTTCTAGGTCTTTTCATTGTGTAGGTATAGATGTAATGCGTCGTTTAGTTAGTACGTTTGATTTAAAAACCCGAAATCTTGTCACTGTTGTAATGCTAGCTTCTTGCTAGTTTTGATTCAATATATTGCTGTTCATAAAAAAATAATTACTATTAAATTTAGCGAACAATTAGTTTCAGTGTACAATACTTATTGGAATCATTGAATATTAAACCTTACTAATTTTGTTTTTATGTTTACATTATTAATGTTTTTTCTGACGTTACCAATTATCCACTAACTTTTCAAACGCCCACAATATTAACATAATTTTCTTTATAGTTATGTTGGATTGGTCACAAATTTTATTTCTAATATATACTATCATAGCTAAAAAGTTTTTTTCAAGACACCTTCCAAACAAAAAATATAGTCTTAATCACTAATACTCCCACATGAGAGTTTTGAATCAAAAATATTACACAGAAATATAGGTTAAAATGAAATATTAGAAAGCCAAGGGTTATAATTGGAAAATAATATAAGTAAAAAAACAAAATAAAACATTAGGCCCACAATCAACAACTATGGGTTGTCTTCTAAAAAACACCATAGCTTTACTTTCCCCGTTGATAAGTAGGCTTGAGTTTTTCTACTACAAAATTTCTATTTTCATTCTAACTTCATATGTAAACAATGTTATAATCCTCCCATAATGGAGTTTTATATGTTTAAACCACGTTTTAAAAAAAATTGGAGGCCCCTTTCATTGTAGCCCCTAAAATGTGGAGCTATGTGCGGTTGTTTATCCCGCACATAGATATCGCCCAAAATCCGGCCCTGTAATCAACTGTATGTGCCAAATTCATGTTTTCTTGTCCATGTAGAGTTAGAAGTGCAACGACGTAGATGTTGGATTGATAATTTCACCAGGTATAATTGGCGAAGATGAAAAATGTTTAGGAGCTTTTAAAATTTAATATTATGCATTGTATAATAAACTTGTCGCACTGTTTAGTTACTAGCAATTGGTGTTTGGGCTTCGATGTAGCGGTTGTTCAAATGCACCACTGTCATTTGAGTGTGGGCACCTCACTTTTCATTTCACCATTAACTATATTGTGTGTCATATGATCATCAACTTCATCACCCAAATTCTACACTCAACTTATATACAAATATACTTAAAAAGGAAATCACCCCCACACCACAACCAACATCCACAAGTCGATGGATCAAACTTCGCTTGTGCTCAAAAATTAGTCAACCAAGGCAAGTGAATAAAGTGAAGAGTTGGAGCATGTATGGTGAAGATGAATCACACGCCGTCATTTATCCTCCCTTGTTATATAGTTCTAGTGTTTTTTTAGTTACTTTGTTCAAAATGATAGTTTAAAGAAGTATTATATGATTATAATGTTAATTTAGCCTTGTAAAAATTTATGACTAGAACTTATATAATAGGGAGGGGAAAATGATGCGTGTGATTCACCCGCAACCAGTCTAAATAAATATAACTTTAGTATGCAAATTTGTTATGTTTTATTGTGAGGGTATTAAATCGTTTCACGCGGTTGCGGCGAAAAGCGAAGCATGTGAAATTGGCACGGGACATTAGATATGGAAATATGATCTTTGTTCATTGTTTATACTTAAATGGGCCATCTGATAATTCAAATTTGATCTTTGTTCAAAATTATCTTTGCTCTATGTTTATACCGAGGAATGTGGCGTCCGCACGTTGCGGCGGAGCATGTAAAACTTGTTGGGTTTTACGTTCTAATTAACCAATTAATTAACATGAGTACGCAGCGGAATTAAAGATCACATGTAGAACACATTAATTAACAAGGATAGAAGATGTATACCTTTTAGCACGAAAATGATACCCGCTTAAAGGTTAACCGTTAACACCGTCTTCTTTTACGAGTGTGTAAACGTCCCACGGCAAAACCTCCAGATCTAAAGCAAGATTGTCATCTCTAAGTCAACAAACACAATATGTTCTTAGCAAACAACGAGTATGCTAGTACTTAGTAGTGTTTTAGCAAACGTTCACACGCGCAAATTGAATCAATCAACACGTGAGCAAAAACCACCTAGTGGTGGTGGTCGAACACCAAATGAACACCCTAAAGTGTTGTTTGGTTTCGGTCGAGCAAACAGGGAGCAAACAAAAACCCTTTTGAGTTTTGGTTGATCGATTAAACAAAAGAGATGGAGAGAGATTTAGGGATTATATTTTTCAAGGCACTCAACAATGAATCCCTTAACCTCTATTTATAGGCTAAATTCCTTGTCCTTACAAGGAAAACCCTCTCACCTTCTTAATAGGGGTTTATGGCCAATTAAAAAGAAAACCGTTACTTTCTTTTTCCTTAAATGCCATATTAATAACTCATTAAATATTTACTTTAACTATTTAACATAAGTTATGCTTATCACATAAATATATTACATTTAATATATTCTTTAATTGTTTTACGTATTAACGCGTGCGTCCCCTTAGGCTCGAATAAATAATCCGGACATATATTAATTTATACTTGGACATATTCCAACAGCTCCCACTTGGACATGTATGAATAATATAATAACATTGGTAAGCGTCTAGCAACACGCCAATGCTCCCAAAAACATCCGAGTGTGGTTTCACAGGGCATGAACAAATGATTTATGAATTTACAATCCCTTTGTTTCCGATACCGTTGTTAAATTGGATATGGATCAATGTCATTCCATATTTAACGATTCTGTTTCTCATATATGAAGTAATCAAGATTACTGAAAATCAATGAGACATATCTACATGAGTTTTCAGGTACGGCCATACACACATCTGATTATTCTATGAGGGGCCCAGTGGTATCTTCTTCAACAATTTGAAGGAACAAATTCTATTTTGACTACAAGTGTTCAGTCATCATGTGGCATAAACCATTCTGACATAGCCCTTATTAGTCACCTTATTCAGGACAACTTAAACTATATCAAGAAGGAATATCCACATATGCTAAACCTACTTGCATCTCAAGTCTAAGGATTTATGTAAATAAAAACACGTACAAGATTTACTTGATGACGTCGATCCATAAAGTGATATTCTTGTGGTGGGGAAATCCAATATTCATCTTATGAATATCATGTGAGTTTGGTGGACATATCCTTAATATCAATAATATCACCAATTACTCATAATTGTCTTAATTTAACAATATTCTCATATTGTTAATTGACAACGGATTAATTTTGTAACATTTCTCATTTTCGTGTCATTGTACGACTATATTAATGATCACTATTTATTTTAGTCCGATACGCGTTTACTTTTAATGTCTACTTTTAAAGCTAAACCGCGTAGACTAGGAATAATCAATGAATGTAAACGGTCACCAAATAAATTAAGGTTTACATCAAACAAGTAAGGAATAATTATTTTCAGAATAATTATGTACTTTGCGTATTTTATTTTTATTGGTCACGTAAAAGGGTTACGTTTCGCGATAAAATACATTTGGACGCACCCCGGAAATACCTAGACTTACCTAGACTCAAACCAATACCCACTTT
>BQNB010038355.1:9712-48816 GCA_026074375.1 Tanacetum coccineum | reverse complement strand
AATCATTTCAGATTGCAACCCGTGCCTCAAATAAAAGGAAAATGTACGTTTCAGTGCATTTATCCTTAACAACGAAAAGGGAAATCTTTTCGGTCTTGAACTATTCAATCAAAACATTCAAAGTTTTGTAGCTCAAGTCAATGGTTTGTAATCATATATCAGTTTAACACCCCCAAATTTATTTCGCAGCGGAACCAACAGTTTGGGTGTTAAGTCATAGCACAACAACATAAGAATATAAAGAACGACTCAAAAGAGACGTTTAAAACATAACATTGTCCCATTCATGTAAGATCAGAGTCGAAAATTTGTCCACAAGATCGTCACCATACAACATCATAACATAGTTTTTAAAAAACCATAACACAAAGTGTTTTTAATGAATGGAACCAAAACAAGTTTAGTCAAAACATTTCACGCTAAACTCCATTCGCCACTCCAAGCCATCAACCCTGATTACCTGAGATAAAACATGCTAAAAAGTCAACGAAAACGTTGAGTGAATCCATAGAGTTTATATGAAATAAAGAGTGAACACAAGTATTTTTAATCATCGAAAACTTGTGGATCAAACAAGTTATAATCACTAATGCATTAAGCTCATGCCACTGAAACGTTAACCAACATATTATAAATATGTAATCATTTGCCCCACAACTAGGTAATATTGCAATATACCTAAAGAAATTCTCAATACAAAATGTCCTTTAGGGGTGATCGCGCCATGGATGTCACAACCCCAGACAGGGCAGTCACGGCCCAATAGATCTACTTAATGTACTAGCGCTCACCCATCATAGGTAATTAACAGTGCATGAAATTAGGGGGCCTTTTTGCAATAGGTACTTATGCAATTAGTTCACAATCGGGTCCAGCATACCGAAAATCACTTGTGTTCAATTTATAAAACTAGCATGTATCTCCCTCGCGGGGTTTATAAAAACATTTATAAGTAGAAAGGCGAGGCTATGAACTCACCGAGAGAACAATTAGATCAGAAGTATGACGAGTCTCGAACGAGCGGGAAGTACTCCTAAGCACCTCCTAAAAGACGTGACGCGACTTAGTACGTAGAAAGAAACAATACGTAAAAATTAAACAAGTGATCATGAGATGTGTTTCCGAGATAAGCATGGCATTCCACTAGAACTTCCCCAAATCCTTTTTAATCCCAAAATGACTTGTGATCTGGTCTTATAGGTAAATAAACACCTACTAAGTTTCGGCTTTTAATTCTTATTTTATCAAAGTGTACTATACGTTTTTAAATTTTGAGACTAGACGTAAAAACTCAGTTTCTGATTTTAACTCGACTTCATGGACTCATATCTCCTAGCTCACAAATGTTCTAAATGTGAGGCTTTCACTCCTGGAAAGCTCTTTGTGTCTAGTTTCCAAAAATGTAAGACTCATAATCTACAAAGTTTCATAACTATGTGAAAAGACTATTTTACCCCTGGTTGTACAAAAACAGAAAGTTTCAAAAACATTTACCCTTTACGAAAATGGCCATAAATCCCAAACCATGATAGCAATGAAGGTGAGGTTAAAGGATATGGTTTCCTTATGATGTCTCAATACTGGACCCAATCTTAAAGATTCTATTTATTTTATGGGGCAAACAATTTGGAGTTTAAACTCTTATTCTTAAACTTATGTCCAAATTTGGACTCCTATTTTCTTGTTTTGGCCATAACTCACTCATCCCAAGGAGTTGGTTGAGCATCCAACTATCCTATGATGCTAAGACATGTATCTTTCCAGTCATATAATTTAATCATAGTCTCCAGGCCAAATATTTTTAGATAATCACACGTTTTGCTACTGTTTTCAAAACAGTCCCATTATTTCAACTTATAACCTTTGTAAACATCATTTTACTTCATCTAAGACCTAGCCCAATGCCATAACTAATAGAAAACACTCTCAAGAACATAATCACATATATATATTCAGAACTTAAACATCCATTTTCATGGATTAAAATTAAAGAAAACAAGAAATAAAAAGGTAGGACTAATAAAAGAAAGATTAGGGCTTACAAAAAGAAAGATTAAGGCTAGAGAATCAAAACCACTCCCAATCCTCTTTTCGTGTGTGGTTTGATTCGACAAAAGAATGACTTCAATACCATTATAATGCTACTAAATCCTATATAATCCCAAGAATTTCCCCAAGAAAACCCCAATCAAAAGCTTCAAGAAAACCTCAAGAAACAAGCCCTAACTTCTTCAAATCTTCATGAATCTTTACCAAACTTTGCAAGAGGCTTTAGGATGGTGTTATAATGGATAAAAGGAGTAGGAAAATTTTGTGAGGATGGTGGTGGTGGTGCTATTGTGTTCGGCAGCAGCTAGAAGAGAAGGGAAGGAAGAAAAGATTTTTGAAATGGTGAGAAATGAAAGGTTTGCATGAATGGGGAAAAGAGATGTGAAATGAGTAGGTTTATAGAAAGTTGTAGTGAGTTTGTGTGTGGGTTTGTAGAACCGGCCATAGGCCTTGGGTTTGTAAAAAAAATTTTTTTTTTGATTTTTAGTTTATAAGTTTAATTAAAGTATAGTGTAAAGTAAATTAAATAAAGGTAAAGTTTTAAGGTAAAAACGCGAGTTTTAGCAAGAATTTACGTAAACGCGAAACACAACGGAAAATGAAAATGAGGAAAATTATAATCATCGAGGAATATTATGAGATTATTAAATCACTTAAGATGCGAAGACGGAATAGATTTCTAATTACGGCTCACGCAAAGCTAAGAACGGAAAATTCTTACTAAATCGGGTAAACGTAAAATTAATAACTCGCTTAAAATGAAAATAGAAATAAAGCTCGGAGTAAATAGTGACCTTAAATACGGAATGTTACAAGCGCTTTCGCTTCAACCCATTTTGACAAGTAGTCGACAGCCACGAGTATATATTTGTTCCCTCGTGAAGACGGGAATGGCCCCATGAAATCGATGCCCCACACGTCAAAGATTTCGCAAACTTGGATGGAATTTTAAGGCATTTCATCACGTTGCGAAATTTTTCCTTGACGTTGACAAGTGTCACATCGGGTGACCAAGTCATGGGCATCTCGGTAAATAGTTGGCCAATAAAATCCTGAGTCAAAAACTTTTTTGGCGGTGTAGTTGGCATCGTAATGTCCCTCGATGGGTCCACTATGGCAAGCTATGGGGATATCAATAGCTTCTTGGCCCGCAACACACCGCCGAATCATTTGATCCGCACATATTTTAAACAAATAGGGGTCGTCCCAAAAGTAGTGTTTAACATCTTTGAAAAACTTGTTCTTTTGTTGGGACGACATGAAATTCCTCGCGTGGTAATTTGCAAAATCAGTAAACCACGGGGTACTTGAGTCAAAACGAAAGTCACCATATTAAGTGTCTCGAGAGGAAACGTTTCATTTATCTCCTTTGGGTCGAGCACATTTTCATAAGGATTTTCTAATCGGGAAAGATGATCGGCCGCGAGATTCTCGGCTCCTTTTGTGTCAATTACTTTGAATTTGAACTCTTGAAGGAGGAGAACCCACCGAAGCAATCTCGCCTTGGAATCTTTTTTAACCAAAGAGATATTTGAGGGGGAGTGATCTGTATACACATGCTTTTGTTCAAGGTGAGGTATGACCGGTTTTTTTGAAGGCATACAACACGGCTATACATTTCTTTATCCGTCGTGGTGTAAGGCGATTCCGCCCCTGTTCATTGTTTTACTAGATAGTGTATAGGCCTAAATGCTTTTCATGACGTTTCCCCATGACGTTGCCCCAAGACTGCACCTATGGCAAAGTCGCTTGCATCGCACATAAGCTCAAAGGGTAAATCCCAGTCGGGGGCAATTAAGATTGGAGCTTCGGTAAGTTTTTTCTTTAACATTTCAAAAGTGGAGAAGATGAACGAATTATTCTTCTCAAGAAGATGAGTCATCAGTCGGGAAATTTTAGAAAAATCTTTAATGAACCGTCGGTAGAAACTGGCATGACCGAGAAAACTTCGAACACCCTTGACGGTAGTGGGATAAGGTAACTTAGCGATCACATCGACTTTGGCTTTATCGACCTCAATCCTATTTTTGGAAATCTTATGGCCAAGGACAATGCCTTCCTTAACCATGAAATGACTCTTTTCCCAATTAAGACAAAGATTTGCCTCTTCACACCTTTGAAGCATCTTGTCTACACGAGTGAGGCAATTTCCGAATGAATTCCCAAAGACCAAAAAGTCGTCCATGAAGACTTCCATCATTTTTTGATCATATCATGAAAGATAGCCATCATACACCTTTGAAGCGTGCCTGGTGCATTACATAAGCCAAAAGGCATGTGACGGTAGGCGAACGTTCCGTAAGGACACGTGAATGTTATCTTTTCTTGATCATGAGGGTCGATGGGAATTTGAAAGTAACCCGAGAAACCATCGAGAAAACAATAGTACTCGTTTCCCGCTAATCTCTCGAGCATTTGATCCATAAACGGTAGTGGAAAGTGGTCTTTAACGAGTGGCTTCAATAACTCTCCTGTATCAATGCACATACGCCATCCGTAACCACTCGAGTCGAATCAATTCATTTTCATCATTTTCCAACAACGGTAAACTACCCTTTTTCGTACCAATGTACTGGGCTTACGCCAGAGGACTACCGATATGGGGTAAATTAATCCAGCATCAAAAGTTTTTCAAACCTCCTTTTGTGATAGACGATCGTGGATCTTTGGAATTCACTCGTCTTTGGTGTGAATACCGCAGGTTTATAAGTCCTCTTCCATAAAATCTTATGATACAAAATTCCGGGTTAATACCCTTGATGTCGGAGAGTTTCCAAGCAATGTCTCGCTTGTGTGACTTTAAAACCTTTATGAGAGCTGCTTTTTCCTCGACACTCAAGTCTTTAGCAATTATGACGGGCAACTGTTTCAACCTTCCCAAAAAAATGCAATTCGAGATGAGGAGTAAGTCCTTTAAGTATCGACCTCAGGAGGTTCAACAATTGTGATTTATCAATTTTACTACAACAAACTTCAATTCTTTTCGAATTATTCAGGCATCATAATTTTCTGGTTGGGAGGGGGTGAGGATCATCATTGATGCGAAATGATTCACAGAGTAGAAAATCCCCTCTGGGTTATAGTAAGAGTCATCAACTTTTGTGAAGTTGATATCATCTTCCAAGAGCGAGAAAAGCATCGACTTCTCCATGAAGAAAATCACTAGCACCGAAAGAGTGAGAGTCGGAGAAGAGTAAAACTCCGTTCATAGTAAGGAGTGGGATTGTCACTTGCGATCACATTGGAGAAACCGAGAACTTCTTGAGAATAATCCTCATAGGCCATTTCAATAACGTTGATTCGGTTCACCGTCATATCATCGTAATTAGAAGAATATCTCGAAGTTTGGTCAAGATTGAATTTATGGCATCTTTCCAACACGAAGAGTTAATTCTCCTCGTAAATACAATCAAAGCACGTCCAAGGTATTAAGAAGATCTCCCGAGAATTAGGGTAACTCAGGGACCGGCATCAGAGTCTCGAATACAAAAAAGTCCCCACCAGCCGGGAATTTGAAACTTTCCTACATTTAGGTAGACATCCTACAGCAATACCGATCGTTTTGGTAATCGAACGTCTGTCAAGTTCAAATTCATACAATTAGAGTGAGCTCAGGGAAGAGAATGATTTTCCACACAGATAATGGCATGAAATTTATGCTAGCACCAAGATCAGCCAAGGGTAAGCACTCTTCCATTCCGGGAAAATCACATGGTATTAGAAATTTGCTGGGGTCTCCAAGTTTTTCGGGTAACTTGTTTAGGATAACTGCCGAACAATGCTCATTCAAAGGGGTTCTAGCTATTTCACTTAACTTTTCTTTGATCCGATTAAAGCTTTAAGAGTTGAGGTAAATTTTGGCATAAGAATCAAAGCATCCGCTAACCTAATTTCGAAACTCATATCTTGAAAGATTTTGTAGAATTTCTCAACTTAGGGCGTTAGAATTTTATATTACGTTGCTTTCTCAATCATTAGTCTCGAAGGTTATGGAATCGATGGTTTTCAAGTAGGCATCGAGCACTAACGGTAATTACAACGGGCCATAATTTGGTAACTTGATATAGAAATTGGAACAACCGAGGTTGGACGTCTTTGGTACTTCCGTTATTAGTAGGAAGACCGTGTCCTTTGTCACCTCGGTTTCACGTTCCACTACTTTAGGAGGAGATGAAGTGAAGATCTTAACACTTCCTTCATATATATAATACACGAAACGGACTAGAAAGAGAAAGAGTGTGAGTTGTTTCAGAGAGAGAGAAAAGAGTGAAGAGTTGAGAGTGAAATGTAGAAAAGATATATTTTAGAAAATGAACAACGTAACTTTTATCCAAGTGAAAAGTTTCCCTTATAATACCCCCGACACTTAAAAGTGACAGCGCGGGATAATAAAGCTAGGGACCCGGGCTCGGGTTTTGCCTTGGATTAAACCCTGAATCAAATACAAAATTAGATTAACTATCGAGCCCGATTCCCGAATATTATCCTATTACAACATTAACAAATTAAAGACCGAAGCACATCGTATAGAGACCGAACTTCTTGTCAACACCACAATAAATTGAGGCTAACAATCTCCCCCGAAGTGAGGTCTTGAACACGGGAACGAGCTTCCTTTATTGACTCAATAAAATTGAGGCTAACAATCTCCCCCGAAGTGAGTTCATTGATGACACTCCTTCATGAGATCAGTGAGATTGCTTTTGTCGTTTAACTCGAGTGTTTTGTCCTTTGTCTTCGTATTTTTGAAGGCTTGTCCTTCATGCTTGCGATCTTACTTGAGCACTTTGTCATTGTCTTTATCGTCTTTGACCTATAGCTCATTCTTTGCATTATCTTGACAGCTTCAAATCAGAGTTTGCGGAAGTCTATGTCTTTAAATCTGAGCTTTCTAGATAGTATGTCTTTGTAGATTGAGCAATTGAATGGGATTGGGTTGCGTTACCACCGGTTGACCTGCATGGTACGTTAGTGATAAACGAGAAAATGATGAAAATCAAAGTCGACGTGTCACGCGTGTAAAGAGAATTTTGAAACACATCGATAGTGTCATGTTCATATCAAAAATCATTCAACCGTCAATTCAGTTTACTGACAAATCGTATATCCAGTTGTCACAAGTTTTTTTCATATAGAAATCTCGCAAGTCACCTACCAGAGCCTTGTTGATGCCTGACCAAGCAGATTTTCATCTTTCATTGTTGAATACATAATATCACTACCGGAATGTTCTGGCAGAATAACAATGAAATTGCGTAGACTCTTGTTAATAGCTAGTGATCCTGATGATGTTTTAACAAGTTTTTGAAATGGTATGTGTCCTCCGAATTTAATTTGATCACATGGCTCTAGACACGATTATGCATTTGGTTTTAGTACTCCGTAGGCTGGAGCATATTGCCACTATTCAATATCAACAATCTCGGATGAGATGTCAATAATAACTTGTGTATCTCGTTACAAATGAGACAAGTACTGTGAAGAAACCCTAATTGGCTGGGAAGGTTGTTCATGCATCACTGGGTCCATGATGTCGTTTTCAATGTCAGCAATCAACTTGTGATTCTGACAGCATATGTATTGACCCGGTTTCTGCCTTAAGTTGTGTGGAGGGCTTCTTTGTTTAGACCCTTTATCCATACATTTCTTTTTCATTCTTCAACGCCTTCATATTAACTAGACGTCATTACTAACACCTTGTTGTGATTGTTCCAGTGTTAGCTCGAATCTTAGTCGGCATTATTCCCAATATACATTCAATCCCATCATACCTAAGGACGCTATATCTAACTTTGGATTATCCCATGTGTAGATCCTCCAGTTCTAGTTGGATCATAGGATTGATTCCTAACCTAACCACCTTATGACTTCAGAATCGTCGTGAAATTAAGATTGTTTTGGGTATAAGATCGACCCTAAAACCTTTCTTACTTTCACATTTTCGAGTCAATTAAGATCTATTTTAATTACATTTCTCCCTTTAGTTTAAATAAAAAACACTTAGTTTTTGAAATACCTTGTGATTAAAATATGTCTTGAAAAATCCGTGGGAGAAAATATTATTAGCATGAATGGTTTGGAACATTTTGATAATGTTTTGAATACATAAGAGTTGTCGTTGTTGATGTATCCAAGAACATTTAAAACTTTGTTTTTCGAAAAACTCCCCCTCAAAAATAGGACCAATTGAAAAATTGTTGTCTTTTGAAAACGTTGTGAGGGATGAGTGTTTGAACACACAATTTTGAAAGATTATGAATTGTCATCGAGAGAATTCCTTAGAAAAATTGTGTTCAACTTTATGAAAACCAAATGTTAGAGGACTTCTCTTCTAACGTAAGGGGTAAGGCGCACTGAAACTACACACATCCTTTTTCTTGAGCTAAAAATAGTGAATGTCTTGTAAGAACAGCTCAAGACCGAGAAACGTTAATTTTCTCGTTGGGAGGATAAGTTATAAACCTTCTTTATTAGAAGTCGGGTTATGCACTGACATTTGCACATAAGCCCATTAGAAAATTATAAATGACATGTTTTGAACTATTTGAAAAAACTCTCGCTCGAAACTTCAATTACACACCCGTGTCCAATGTTAATCGACATTTCTAACATGTAAATGGTATCGATTCCAAGAGACATGTCGTAGAAAATCTTTTTGGAAATATTCTGATTTTCTGATTTTGTATATTCTTTTTAAGTTTTATATTTTTGTAATTGTTATTCTCAAAAATATGTACATGGAGATGTTTGAAGATGGATACAAGCATGCACCATTTGTCAGAACTCTCAGAACAGCTATGAGTCAAACATCTCATACCAATCCTTCAGACAAGAATACTTAAACCGATCCTCCAGGAAGGGCTTTCGTAAACAGATCAGCTAATAGTATTCAGTTCGACCAAAATATACTTCAAGTTAACAATTTTCATCTGTTCCTTTATGAAATGATACCGAGTATTGATGTGCTTTAGTTCGCGAATTGTTGTACGGGGTTGCATGAGATTGCTATGGCTGACTGAGATCGCAGTACAAAACGGTATTTTGTTATATTGAAGCCATAATCTTGAAGTTTTGTGTCTCATCCCACATACTTGAGCACAACTTGCAGATAACGCCACATACTCGCCTCTGCTAAGACATTGCAGGCATTCTGTTTCATTGACACCAACTAACTACTATCACCAAGGAACGTATCCTCCAGAAGTACTTTTCCGAGTACAATGCATCCGCATGATCAGACGTCTTAGTAAAGTCCTTTGGACCACAGGAAGTTTGATATTCATCGTACCAGTCTCTATGAGCTTGCTTTAATCCATACAAAGCTTTCCTCAGTAGGTAGACTTTTCTGGGAGGGGAGGGGAAAGGGGAAGGAAAGGAGGATGATCTGGATCAACGAACCCTTACTGGCTGAGCAACATAAACCTCCTCCTTCAGTGGACCATTAAGAAATGCCGTTTTCACGTCCATCTGATAGATTGAAAAGACTTGTATGTCTGCGTGGGCAACAAAAATCCGAACTTCTTCCAAGCGAGCAATTGGGAGCAAATGATTCTCAAAATCAAATCCTCTTCTGAGCATAACCTTTAGCAACAATTTCGTGCTGTTGCGAAATACAATCTAGATTTCATCCTTTTTGTTCTTCCATAACCACTTTAGCTTTATAATCATTTTGCCAAATGGTTTGTCGACTAGTTCCCAGACTTTTAGTCTGTCGAACTGATGAAGTTCATCCTGCATTGCTTCGATCCATGCAGAATCAGCCATTGCCTCCTTAATGTTCTTCGGTTCAACAATACTCACCGTGAGCGCGAACATACACATTTCAAGATCTGTGGCAAGCTGTCGTCTTGTTTGAACTGGCATGGTTGGATTTCCACGAACTTGTTCTAATGGATGATCTCTGGTCCATCGGTAATCATGACTTTGTGGTTGAAATGAATGCACATCGGTATTATCAATGTTGCGTGAGGAAGACTCACCAATTTCTTGTACCCGTGTACAAAAAGGATTGATAAATTCAGCTTCTTGAAATGATGCATTCGGTGCTTGATCATTGAAGCCATCTAGAAAATTAGAAATGACATGTTTTGAAACTATTTGCAACTCTCGCTCGAACTTCATTTACACACCCGTGTTAATGTTAATCGACATTTCTAAGCACGTAAATGTTATCGATTCCAAGAGACATGTCGAGAAGATTCTTTTTGGAAATTTTCTGATTTTTTGATTTTGTATATATTTACCTGTTGTCCTCGGCATTGCTATATGATGGTGGAATAGTAATTCCAACTCTTGTCGTGATGTAGTTGTCTTGATTGCTAGAGGAACAACATTTGGAACCAGCTTTGAACTTGATTGTTCATTGATGTGGTCTTGAATTCCGAGTTCTGAACGGTTATGATCAGAAGTCATTTGATGAAGAATGAGGCCTGAACTGATGTGAACTGTCATTAGACATTGATGACCGAGGCTTGAACTGCTGTGTTCAAACATCATTTGTGATCATCAGATCAAAATTCCTTGAAGCCCTGTTTTCTGAGATATCTTTCTTTTTAGCAACCAAACTCTGAGTCCTTCCTCTGTAGGATTGAACGATGTACCTGTACTTAAGAGAGTACCTGCACTGACATTAAGAGCTTGTTCGCTTTCACATTGGTTAGGGATTTATTTCAGACTAGCAACCGGTCATCATCTTAAAGGCAAGTATTTCAAAAGAAAAACTTGGCATCTCAACGGGCAATTTATTCTCGGCATGGTCACTTCTTTTATGACCATGCAAAGGCTTCTGATTACTTTGCATCAACAACCCGTGCTTTCTGTATCCATAAGTGTACGTTTCAGTGCATCTATGTGATTAAATAAGAGAAATCTTATCTTCTTTTTTGGTATTTGATGTTTTGTCACACAACAAAATCATTACCTATCATCTGAAATTATTTTTTTCAAAAAATACACTTTGACTTCTCAATCATGTCTACAAAATCTTTAAAATAGAAAAGGGAACATTGTTTGAGCGGGAGAGAATGTCAAATTTCTTCTTCATGATCAAATGAGCTCCAAAGGTGAAAAGAGAATTTGAACGATTATTTGTCCCTTATGTGTAATTGGCTTATGCCTTTAGGTGCAGTTTGGCAAAAATTAGGTCTATAGGTATGAGTGTTATAATACATTTAGGACATGTGTGCTAGCTGTTTATATTGGTTTTCCTTATAAAACTTAATGTGCATAAATTATAAGTTGTCTGTAAACATTGGGGGCCAAATATTGTTGGTCTAAAATTGAAATTCATCTTTTACACATTTTCAAACACTACCCGTCACATTTCAATACTCATCACGTTCACTCTTAATTCTACACACTCAAAACACACACTAAAACACACACTTGGACCCTTTTCGATTCGAATCATTAACAACAAGTTTCACTCCGTTTTCAAATCTAAGGATATAACATCTATTTCGATTCATTTTCCCTATTCAACTCGAATTCCCTAAAAGAATTGTGGCGTTTTCGTCTTTAAGTGATTTATTAACGCCCTAATTACAAAATTAGGGTTGTCAATCAAAACAATGGTGAAAACGTTAATTATTTAGAGGCTTTTTTAGTTTTAGGCATTAATTAAATGTATAAGTTATCTTGGACTTGATCAGTTATTATGTTTTAAATATGATTCTTGAAAGTTTTGTTATTACTTCCCCCTTATTTTTTGTGTTCGAAAAATTATGTGTAAAATGCGGAAATAATGAATACAATAGGATATGGTTTATGGCTAAAGTGAAATGGTAGAGTTAAAAGAAAAGCGTTATTTGCACACAATTGTATAATCAAAACGAATATAACTGTGTAGATCGGATTATTAGTTTTGAATTTCGAACGAGTATAATAATCTCAAGTGTTGTGATGAAAGGATCGAACGAGAGATTTTTGTTACGTCGTTCGAACGAGTGTGACCATATGTATTGATCGAACGAAGTGACCATATGTATTGATCGAACGAGTGGTGCTTAGACATGATCGAACGAGTGGTGCTTAGACACGATCGAACGAGTGACGAATAGTGTTGATCGAACGAGTGCTAAGTAATGTGAGGATTCGACGAGTGTCACTCTGGACTTGATCGAACGAGTGGTTTTATGTGTTGATCGAACGACGTGTGTTTATGTGTTGATTCGAAACGATTGGCAATAAGAGTTGATCGATACGAGTAAATAAGTGTTGGATCGAACGATAGTGGCGATATGTTGTTGATCGAAGTGTGACCTATGTGTTGATCGACGAATGTATTTAAGTGTTGATTCGATTTACGAGGTGGAATTTTTAAAAAGGTGATAGATACGAGTGATTGTTTTATAAAGGGCGATCGAACGAGTGTTGCTTAACAGGGATCGAACGAGAGTTGCTTAGAAAGGATCGAACGAGAGCCATTTGACTTGATCGAATGAGTGTCTTACAATAAGGATCGAACAAGCACATATTCTTTGGATATACGAAACGTTGTGTTACTCTTTGAGGGGATAACTCGTTAAACCGTACGAGTAGAGTTACAATACAATTGACAATTTTTGACATAACACACTTAAGATCAAATTTTTTAACTAAGATTAAAATTCAACAAATCTCTTAGTTTAAAATAGACAGTATACGTTTGACAATACCAAGGTTAACTTATTCGAATTAATTGTTAGGATAGGTGCTTTGTGCTTACCACGACATGTTTCTTTCTAAGTGATTGATTCAAAAGTGCTAAAAGTCTTAAAGGTTATCATAAGAATGATTGGTGTCCTTATAAACCTGTACCTCACTCTTCTTCAACAGACTCATGGCACTTCAATTTGAGGATAAAGATTGCTTTGGATGACGCATTGGTGGCATCCTGCTGACCACGATCTCAAGATTGGCCCAAAATGCAATCTTCGTTGAGTTCGGATATCACATCCAATGTGAAGCAACCCTTCAAGTGGTTCTATGTCCGTGCTGAAGCTCACTCAGTTATTCAAGGCCTTCAAAGGTTTCTGCTGATGCTCCAGTAATCTAATATGCTGGAATTCTGGGCTTATTACTTTATGTTCCACAATCGCTCGGTCCGATTCAAGAGGAATAACAAGAAGTAAAATCAATCGGTCTTGAGCAATCAGGGATTTATACCTTCACATTTCCCTAAAGCCGGTAATAAGAAGTTTGGTAGACCCACCTCTTGAGACGGAGATCTATCATCTTTTATGCTAGCTTGGACACTCGGAGATATAAGAAGTATCTCTGACGTGAATGGTCATTTACTGTATCAAACCAGGAGATCATTTGTTGCTGTATCACAAAAAATTCTCTGCGGAACTCCGCATCATTGACGTCTTCGTCTCTCTCAAGCTCAAATCTTGTGGGGTATGTACAACAAGAAGAACGTTTTTGACTTATGCATTTCTTCTGTGGGAGGGACTTTCATTGCAAGATTGAGAACAAAAGTTGAAGAATGGGCAGTGCGATGTACTTTTCCTCGGTTCACCAAGTTAGTCGTCAAACTATGTGATGGGAAAAGATCCTTCAATTCCGAGAAGAAGAAACAAGGTTCAAGATTGGCACCTATGCCAGAGATGATTTTAAACTGTTTACTACAATCAATGTTATATCAAGGAATGAAACCATCAGTTGTAGGGGCTACTTGCTTGGACATTAATCATCGAGGAATCCGCAACTCAGTATCCTACAAAGGAGATAATGCTATGGCTTCAGGAAACAATTAATCCTAAGACAAAAGGAAGCAAGAAGAAAGCTAATACAGATGCAATCCCTAAACGGAAGCCTTCCACTGCCCCCAAGGAAAAGAAGTCTGGAACAGGAAAACAAAAGACTTCAGAGCTGGAGAATATCTCTGAGGCAGACTTGACAGAGGCTGAGCAACTCAAAATAGTCATCAAAGGAGACGTCAAGAAACTCTTAGCTCCATGACTAGGGTTCTGGAGCAGTTGAGGAACTGGTGTTAAAAGGGGTTCCCGATGCTCTCTGTTAAGAACTCAGACGGATGGATATATCTTGGAAATCAAACCGACTGATGTTCAAGATGTATGAGCAAGATCAGGCTGATGACGATTGCAGAGAAACGTGACGTTCATGAGACTACTAGGAAGTAAGAATGATGATGGATGACCATAACGATGATGAGAATGATTCAAGAAGTTGATGAATGCACATGACGATGATAAGAAAGCTGATGATGTGTTGATGAAGAATTGACCAGAATCTGATAATGTCTGGTTGATGATTTTGTACATCCAAAGCTCACGGCCCATGGATGATGATATAAACATGAAGAGGATATGTAGAGATGATTATAGTTATTTTCATCATCAGTTGAGGAAGATAGTGACACACGATTTGATAGGAGAAGATGTTGCAGGCGCAATGTAGGATAAAACGATGCTATAGATGAACAGGATCAAGGAAATGTTTAGCAGTCAATGATACCAATACGATCTTGATGGAAGTGATAACGTAATGACAGATGTTGTAGTACAATCTTGAGAACCCTAATCCGGTTAAATCCTGATGGTCAACAAACAGAGTTCGTCTGTTTCGTATCTTCTGGATTCGTCTCCAAACATGTGAATCAAACCAGATACTGGTGTGATGATATTTTTCGCCAAAACAAAATTACAGAAGCCACTTCTTTCATTGATACTACATATCAACTCGCCCTCCAACCCCACATCCCTATCATCATTCAACCACAACAACAACCAAATTATGACACCGGCAACTACTAAACAAGCTCCTCCTACAAAATCTTCCCAATTTGACTCGTTGTTTGGATTTGATCATTGACTGTATGCACTAGAGACAACTTCTCGGAACTCAAGCAAACCAATCAATATGCTGATGCGCTATCCTATATTCCTCGCACATTTGACCGTATCTGGCGATATAAAATGCAGGAAGCAGTGGTACAGTTATCAGTTCAACTGAAGTATGACAGAATTCGAGAAGAGTCTTCTACTGCAAATCAACAATTCCTTGAGACAATTGATGACGGAATGAAGAAAATCATCAAGGAACATGTCAAAAAGGAAGTCTCCAAAATTATTCCTAAAGTTGAGAAGTTCGTAAACGATCGACTCGAGTCTGAGGTTCTGGTGCGCTTCATGTCAAATGGAAGACAAATCATCCTCATTGCTGTAGCTGCATATCTCTAAGAAATTAGAGGCTGGGAAAAAAAGATCCTATTGACAAGATGGAAAACTAACATTTCTATCAAAAGGTCCAGGACATTCAGAGGTCAGCTCTTATAAGGACTCTTGTTGAGGCGTATGAAGTGACAAGATTCTTGTTAGATACATTATGGCGAATACAGTCACAATTACAAAGACTAGAGATGGTTTTGGAGGCAGATGATGATTGAAGAAACCCTCCGCTCTGACTGACCGGGGGTTCCAAAAGAAGAAGTCAGGAAGGAACCCGCTGTCTACCAGTGCTCCAAGTGGAAACGACAACCAAAACAGCAGGTCAGACTACTGATTTTTTTGATGTTCTTGAAAAGACCTGTAGACCAGGAGTTTGTAACAGGTGTGTCCAAGTTGAACAAGCAGATGAAGAGGTCCAACATCTTCCTGATTGGTTTCAAAACATACGAGAACTACTTCTCCTAATATGCATGGTATTCGTCTCTTGTTACTGCTGTTCATGAAACTGTTCCAACCCTGGTTAAGCGTCTTGGCACAACAAGACCCTCGAGAGTCGTTTGGATGAAACTAACCGATTATACATTTAACTTCTCCGCTTTTGTGCTAAACCGGCTAAAATGTACCAACTTAAACACATGAACTGGCTAGCTGGTCCAACTTTTGAGTGATGAAAGGCACTTGCAGGAAGTTTGACCTGAACTGGGAAATATTTTTGTTGAGGAGGGTCTACAAAGCCACAACTGAGAAATTAGACTGGATCAACCCTGAAGGTCGCCAATATCCGCATGATCTGCGACAGCCACTACCGTTAGTTCCAAATTCTCAGGGTCGTCGTGTTATACCATTTCATCACTTCATCAACAACGACCTGGAATATCTACGTGGTGGTGTGTCAAGCCGAAAGTACTCTACTTCAGTAACGAAGACTAAGGCTGCAGATTACGGACATGTCAAATGGATAGAAGACTTAGTGCCTAACTCGATGTGGAGTCAAACGATCGTCAAATACGACAAATTCGCCCTCTGGGGTATCTCGCATTGGGGTAAGAAGCGCCGACAGTTCTATGCATTTGCAACCTTAAGGGAATCAGCTCGGGACGTCTATTCAAAAAGACGGATAATTGCTGTCACAAAGGTTGAAATTGTCGAATGGCATGATTATAAGCATCTTGATTGGATTACAGTACGAAGGGATGATGATGCTCTCTACAAGTTCAAAGAAGGCGACTTACACAGACTAAGGATCCAAGACATTGAAGATATGCTGCTTCTTCTTGTGCAAGGAAAAGTGACTAATCTAAGCGTTGAAGAACGTATTGCATTTAATGTCTCCTTACGTATGTTACACGAAGAGTTGTATCCAGCGCGTGTGGGATGATCTTCATCTGGGTGTTGGAAAGTTATCAGAAGAAAACTTAATCTCCACCAAGGACGACACGTACAGATTTCAAATCTGAGAAGAACAAGACGCTTACAACTCCATTACTCCGACCCAAGAGGATTCATTACGAGAGTTTAAAGACAAGTGAAGAAAACGATTGATGCGCATTGACGAACTCCACAAGTTCAGCAGGAACTCTGAATGACGTTCGGACTGTTCTTAATGATCGCCTAAGGGAATAAGAATGGAGTACTTGCCAGAGACCTTTTGGAGGCCAACGTGACAAGGCAAACGAGAGAGCCATGATCCAGGCGATTGACAAGAGGCTAAAGACAAGGAGGATAATGAGGAGTTTGGAGTAATTTAGCGGGTGATGACCTTACGGGGTGACCTTCGGGCTTCTCCAATGGTTACATATGATTTATCATATGTTTGTTTCTAATCGTAAAAAGGTCTATCCTCGTAAATACACTTATCTTGTGAATATGTACATTATAGTGTAGAATTATTGGTGAATTATAAGATGTGCTCTGAGTACAAATTTTTCAAGTATTTCTCAGAAAGAAAATTCAAAATTTTCAATAAATTGTTATCAGCATCATCTTATAAACCCTCAAAAATTGAGGGGGAGCAATAACATGTTCCACTCTGCTATCATGTCTCATTTTGTCCCCGAACGGTTAATCAATTGATATCCAAAATATCAAGGGATTAACATTTTGGATAAGGGGAGAAAATGTGATTAACCCGGACTTAATAAATATTGACAGAAGTGATCAAATAAAATAGACTCAATGCACTCCATACCTAGCATGTACTACGATAACGATGCACATGTTAAGGGGGAGCTTTTAGTGATGATGAAAACTCTCAAAGTGTAAATGTTTTGATATTTATATCAAACACTTTGATTGAAATTTTCAATGTTTTTGGAAGGATTGTGATGAAATACCCTATGGACTGACATGTGCTTAAATTCTTGAAGTTATAAGGCGGGTTTCTAGGCTTAGGTTTTCAGATCCATGATCAGCCAGAACAGGAGGGATTTACCCCAGGGATATCCATGTTTGTGTAGGAAGTCCTTAGGTATGATTAAAAAGGAGGAAAAAGTTGAGTAAAGGGACATAATGCGATGAGATGGAGCCAAACACTAGGTCAAACCCAACAAGGTGTTAGTCATGAAGTCTCGGTATGCATTGAAGGGGTTTGAAGATGAAAAATGACAAGTAAGGATAATGGGTGAAAATAAAGAAGCCCTCCATACAATTTAGGCAGAAACCGGGTCAATAACATATGCTGTCGAAACACTCAGTGTTCGTATGACATTGAAGACAGTTCATGGAACTGGTTGACGCTTATGCACAACCCCTCCCAGCTTCTCAAAGGTCGCAAAGACTTTGTTTCAAAACTCACGGAGATTTACACTCATTTCTGTTGACTTCTCTTACTTTCCGAGTTTAGTTGATATTGAAAGGTGGCACTCAGTTTCCAGCATCGATCACTAAAAATCAAAGTGCAACTATGAAGTCTAGAGCAAAAAGAGATATCCATAAATTCCCTTAGGTCACTCGCCATATTCTTCTTGCTAATTCACACATGCGGAATTACAAAGACATGTTCAAGAGTCCTTCGCATAATCCCTTGCGATTTTGCCATGAACTCAGAGTGGAATTCATTCACAATGAAGATGGAAATTGCCTTTTAAGTTCAACATCAAACAAGCTCATGGTAGGTCTTGTGCGATTTCTTTATGAATCAAACTGTGAAACTGGAAGGAAACGATTGTGCGATTCTATAAGAATCAAACTTGTTCCAGGAAATGGATCAACGGTTGTTAATGAATTTTTGAAATGATAAACACTCTCGGTGTGTCACAAAAACAATTTTATAAGTGATACACCGATTGATTTTCAAATCAATTTTCTATTCAATCGGGTGAGATAGTAACTCACTGGTTCACTCCTTATGTTGTGTCTCTTTGGCACGTTCCGATAATGAGAACATGTGAGTACGTGAATCTAATTCTTATGTTGTTAGAAAGATTTCTATACTACAGTGGAAATCCTGTCAAGAAGATTCTTCTCAAATTGAATCTATCTGATCACAGGTCAATCCTCACGGATTCGAAGGTTTCTCCAACCAAACCTGGGCGAATGACAAAGCCATATTCGTCCCCCTGCTTTATTGCTAACTGTTTTATGCAGGCTATGTAAAATGGTGATGGAGGTTCCTGATTCCAGCTGGCTCACAAGATCCATAACCACATGCTCATACCCGACCGACAAACATAAAGTCATCATGAAAGCTCAAGTACATGTTTCAAGACTTCCGCTACTCTGATACCACACATCTTTCTAGAAGTGTCAAAGTGTTAAAGTTAAAGAATTTCAAGAAAGATGCAACATTAAAGCTTTTCAAGAATGGTATGAGCATGTCGGTCCAGAAGTCGCAAGTCCACAAGGTGGCAAAGTTACAAGTTGGCGTAGAGATTATGCTTGGTTGATGATCTCAAGATGCTCAAGATCACTATGTTAAATACAAGTTCAAGGAACAAGCTCAAACCAAGAAGTCAATGATCACTACAACATATTCACAAGAGAAAGACAAGAATACGAGCTAAAGACTAAGGATAAAGCATAGTATGCTAGGTTTAAAGTTTGTAAATTGGAGTTGACCTCCCTTAGGGGGAGATTGTTGGAAACACGAAAAGTGTCGGTCACTTCCAAAGTTGTAATAGTCTTAGCTCGTAGTTAGTATAAGGATTAGATTAGTAATCTAGTCCGGCCCAAGGCCCATGGGTGGCCCAACTCCAGCCCATGGGCCGGCCATGGTAGTATTTATACACCCTCTCCTAGTCTTGGAGAGGGTTGGTTGTTCATTTTGTTATTTCATTCCATACATTCCATAATACACATATCATCCATTCCATCCAAGTTTCTCTAACAATCCAACCCACGGTCTCACTCATTGTTATTGGTTGATTCTTAGATTATAGTATTTCTACAGTACTCCTAAGCACCTCCTAAAAAGCGTCGACGCGACTTTAGTACGTAGAAAAGATAAAAAAAAAAGAAAACAAATACGTAAAAATTAAACAATTGGATCATGAGTATGTTTCCCAGATAAGCATGGCATTCCACTCTAGATTCCCCAATCCTTTTTAATCCCTAAATGACCTTGTGATCGGTTCTTATAGGTAAATAAACACTACTAAGTTTTGGCTTTTAATCTTTATTATATCAAGTGTACTATACGTTTTTAAACTTTGAGATAGACGTTTAAAAAAATCAGTTTCTGATTTTAACCGCGGATTTCATGGATAATATCTCTAGATCACAAATTGTTCTAAAGTCGAGGATTTCACTGTTGGAAATTCTTTGTGTCTAGTTTCCAAAATTGTAATATTTAATAAATCTACAAAGTTTCAGAAAAGAACTATGTGAAAGTCTGTGTTAACCTGCGTTACCAAAACACGAAGTTTCCAAAAAATTTTTTTACCCTTTTACGGATATGGCATTAATTCTAAACCAATGATAGCCAATGAAGGTAAGGAGGCCAAATGTATAAGCTTCCTTCAAGATGTCTCACCACTGACCAATCTTTTAAACCTAACTTTTATTGCAAAAATTGGAGTTTAACTCGTTTTCTAATATAGGTCCTGATCTTGACCTATTTTCTTATTTTGACAATAACTCCTTCATCCCAAGGGTAGGTTGGGAATCAAATATCCTATGATCTCCAAGACATATATATAATCCAGACATGTAAATGTAATCATAGGCTCTAGCCAAAAATATTTCTGCTATAACTGTTTTTGATACTGTCATCACAAAACAGTACACAATTATTTATCAAACCCATCCAAACATTCAATCCTACTATAAACCAATCACATTGCAATGCCATACCAAGCTCTTAAACACAACTCATACAATCATATTAAAACAGCTTTTCCAGATTTAAACATCCATTTTAATAGATTAAAAGTAAAAGGAAAAATCAAAGTCAAGAAGTAAACCTTACTGAAAATGATTTAGACAAGAAAATCAAAAAACCAACAAACACTTTCTTCTTGTTGCGCTGAGTTTAGACCACTCCAACACCCCTCCTAAAATCTTGATCACAAGGGTTTCAATAAACCCTAAATAACAAATAGTCCAGATCCAACCTAGTCTTGATTTATAACCTTCTATTAAAACTTAATAACTTCTTCAAACTTCAAGAAAAATACCAGGACTTTTGCAAGCAACTCAAGGATGATGATAAGATGATAAAAATGAGTAGAAAGTTTTTGTGAGAGTGGTGGTGGTGGTAGGATGGTGTACGGCAGCAACAAGGAGAAGAAGGAAGAAGAGAAGGTTTATGAGATTTGCATGTTATGGGGAGAAGAAGGGGAATGATTAGTTTTTTTATAGGAAATGAAGAAAATGGAGAAAAGTAATTTTAGCAGAAGTGTGTGTGTGTGTGTCCCAAAGCCGCCCCCCCCCCCCCCTTTTATGATGAAATCATTATTTTTTTTTTATTTTATTTGTGTATGATTTAATTAAAATGTGGTGTAAGTTAAATTAATAAAATGTTAAGTTTAAGGGTTAAAACGCGAGGTTTAGCAAGAATTTACGTAAACGCGAAACCTAACGGAAAATGCCAAAAATAAAAACTAAACTCATCGAGGTGATATATGGGAATATTAAACCACTTAAGGCACGAAGACGGAATAGATTCCTAGATACGGCTCACTTAAAGCTGAGAACGGGAAATTTTTACCAAATCGGGTAACGTAAAATTAATGACTTTGCACAAAAATAAAAATAGAAATAAAGTTCAGAATAAATAGTGACCTTAAATACGGAATGTTACATCCTCCCCTCCTTACGGGAGCGCCGTCCCGGTGCTCGATTCCTCTTTCTTGTCCTTTGATTACTCGAGAAAAGATGAGGGTAATTTCTTTTGAAGAAATCTTCTCGCTCCCAAGTATATTCCGGACCTCGCCTTGAATTCCATCGAACTTTGACAATGGGAATTCGACTTTGCTTGAGCTGCTTCACTTCGCAGGGTCCATGGATTTTCTACGGGTTCTTGTAATAAAGTGAAATTTGGTCGTCGTGTTGGGATCTCTTCAAAGTGGGATAACACCAGTTTTTCATCCGGCCATACATTTCTTGAGATCCGAAACACGGAAGGTGTTATGAATTCCACCGGAGTTTATCAGGAGCTCTGATTGTATGCTGACGGGACCAATTCTTTCTATGATTTTGAATGGCCCAATGTACCGTGGACTCAACTTACCACGTTTCCCAAAGCGAATTACGCCCTTCCAAGGCGATACCTTTAACATGACCATATCACCCACTTGAAATTCCATCGGTTTGCGTCTAACATCCGCATAACTTTTCTGACGGCTTCTGGCCGTTAGCAACCGATTCTTGATTTGAACAATCATTTCTGTTGTCTCTCGGACCAATTCTGGGCCAGTGAGTTGGCTATCTCCAACCTCACTCCAGCAAACTGGCGATCTACACTTTCGCCCATATAAAGCTTCAAATGGCGCAGCCTTGATGCTGCAAGGTAAACTGTTATTGTAGGAGGATATTCGATCATTGTTAAGTGTCGATACAGATACTACCAAAATCAATTACGATGCTCGTCTAACATGTCATCCAGCGTCTGAATAGTTCTCTTCACTTTTGACCATCTGTTCTTTGGGTGGTAAGCGGTGCTATATAAAGTTGGGTTACCATCGCTTTTGCAGTGATTAACCAGAATCTGATGTAAACAAACTGTCTCTATCAGAGATAATTGACGTAGGTACGCCATGCTTACATACAATTTCCTTTAAGTATAATTGGGCGAGTTTTTCTATGTTGTCAGTCTTCTTCATCGGCAAGAAATGAGCAGATTTGGTTAATCGATCAATAATAACCCAGATGGAGTCATAACCACTTGGCGTACTTGGAAGTCCTAAGACGAAATCCATGGTTATTTTCTCCCACTTCCACTTGGGATTTCAGGTTGTTAGGTAGTAAGACGGATGGGTTTTGTGTGCTAAGCCTTTACCTTGGAACGGGTAGAACATTTACTTAACTAGGTGGCGTATTCAGCCACCACCCTACCCCCCTTTTCATGTTTCCTCTTTCATCGCCTTAGTCTGAGCATTGAGTATTCTCTCAAGTAAATTGGTGTGTACCATCATTACCAAAGATCTAACCCTTATTGGTTCTCTGTCCTTTTGACTCAGGGCGTCAGCCACTACGTTGGCCTTACCAGGATGGTAACTGATTTCACAATCATAGTCACTCAAAAGTTCAATCCATCGTCGCTGTCTCATGTTGAGTTCCTTTTGATCCAGAATGTATGTAGAATCTTATATACTGTGTACACATGTACTCTTAGTATCCATACAAATAATGCCTCCAGAGTTCTATGTGCAAAACACTACAGCACCCAGTTCTAAATCATGGGTCATGTAGTTTTCCTCATGCTTCTTCAGTTGTCGAGAGGCATACGCAATCACCTTTTCCCTCTGCATCAGAACAGCTCCATAACCCTTGTGCGACGCATCACAATATACAACAAAGTTCTCAGTTCCCACAGGCAAGGCTAGGATAGGAGCGGAGCATAACTTCTGCTTCAAGGTCTGGAAACCACGTCATTCTTTTCCGTTACCCCATTCATACTTTTGGTTTCTTTGGGTTACTATTTAGTTTAGAGGCTTGGAAATTACAAAAAACCTCGTGATCCTTCGGTAATATCCGGCTTAATCCCAAAATTTGTCTTACTTCTGTCGGTGTTGCTCGAGTTGCTGCAGAACCAAATTTTGGATAGGCCTCAACCATTCGCTGGATTCCACTGAAACACCTTTATTGTTGATCACGTGACCGAGAAATTGTACCGACTCAAGCCAGAAATCACACTTTGAGAATTTGGCGTACAATTTCTCTTTCTTGAGTAACTCCAAAACGATCTTCAAGTGTTTTTCGTTTTCTTCTTTATTCTTGGAGTAGATAAGTATGCCATCAATGAATACGATCACAAATTTATCGAGGTACGGCTTGCATACTCGATTCATTAAATCCATGAATACCGCAGGAGCGTTGGTTAGACCAAACGGCATTACTTGTAATTCATAGTGACCGTACGTAGTCCGAAAGCTGTAATGGGGATATCCTTCTTCTCTAATTCGGAGTTGGCCTGGCACTGGGGTGCATAACCAGGACCGCAGATTCAATCTTTGAGTATACGCTGGAACTTAAAGGTGATCAAAACAGGTCGTAATCCTCGGGAGTGGATACCGATTCTTGACGGTCAACTTATTTAGCTCGCGATAATCGACTCGCACATACAGTGGAATCGATTTGTCCTTCTTGTTAACGAGCAACACTGGAGCTCCCCAAGGTGAAGAGCTCGGGCAAATAAACCCTTTCTCTAGTAATTCCTTCAATTGGTCCGACAATTCTTTCAATTCAGACGGTGCCAAACGGTATGGTGCACGACGCGTCAGTTGCGGATCCGGGCCACAAGCTCATTTCAAAATTCAACTTGTCCGATGGTTGGTTGGGGAGTCCTGGGCAATCATCAGGAAATACTCAGGAAAAGTTACGAATCTTGTGGCTAGTCTTGCAAAACTATTTTCTTTTGACGGTTCTTTCTCTTGTATTAGGCTCAAGAAAACTGGGTTCCCCTTTATATGTATTTTCTTGCTTTAATGCAGGATATCACTTTTAATCGTGATGCACCAAAACTATCACCTAACATTCTAATGTCTTGGTTCTTGTAAGGCACATGTACCTACCTTCTTCCAACACACGTATATTACATCGAACGTTCCAAAATTTATGGTATGGAGATCAATGTCAAATATGTGTCACGTAAATTCAGAGTACAAAACCTTCAGAACAGTGTTTGTGATTAACCACTTTTTCCGTCGGCTAGTTCAACTTCGTAACTAGTATTTAATTTGGCTTGTTTATATCTAGTTAAATGGCTTAAGTCTAACATCTCTAACTTTTATCCGCTCCCGAATCAAACAGTATTGTAACATAACGATTATTCAATAAGAACGTACCAGTCACGACATTCAGGCCCTGGTTGTGTTCGGCATCACGGACGACATACGCTTGACCTCACACGTTTCCACCTTGTCGATCAGCTCTCTTTGGGCATGCATTGCTCTTGTGGCCTCTTTCACCACATTCATATACAAAACTACAATGATTTCGAGCATTGGTACCAGAAGCCACATTCTTGCTTCTTGCAAGTCCTTTTCCTTGTGTCCCATTTTCCTACAATTGTTGCACTTTGGTGGGCACTGATCAAAATGACATATCCCACAATGGTTACATTTGGAAGCAACCCTAGTTTGGTTTGCTCCCGCATTTTGAGTAGTGGTCAGAGCCCTAGCATTCCCATGTCTTTGATTGTTGTTCTGGTTGTGGCGGTTGTTGTTCTGGTAATTTCTCCGGTTGTTGTTGTTGTTGCCACCCTGATTGTTGTTGTTACCACCCTGATTGTTGTTGCTTTCCCACTTTCTCTTGTTGCTTCTTAGCAATTTTCTTTCGCTTTGGCCTTGTAACTTCTGCTCCATTAGAGTATTGAGCCATTCGGACAGCCTCATTAAGAACAACAGGTCTGGAAGAAGTTGTTTCTCCTTTAATATTTTCAGACAAGCTACGTAGGTATGCCTCCACTTTCTTCTTTTTGCTCGGAACCATTTCTGGGCATAGCAGGACCAATTCATTGAACCTTTGGGTGTAAGCAGATATATTGGAAATCATTTCGCTAAGTTCCACATTTCAACTTCCATTCTTTGTATCTCTTTTGGCGGACAAAATTCTTCTCTCATCATTATTTTCATATCATTCCAAGACTTTGCATTAGCCACCTCAAGCCCCAAGGTGGCGACCTGAGAGTTCCACCATGTCAAGGCTCGACCCTGAAGTGTAGCCGCAGTAAACTTTACCTTGTTTCTCTCTGTATATTCGCTGATGCTGAAAACACTTTCCGTTTTCTCGAACCAAAGGCTTAACTTAACAGCACCTTTATTCCCGTAGAAACTAGTGGGGTTACATTTCATGAAACTTGAGTTTGTAATTCACATACATGAGCAGGTGGTCAAACACCTTGGCCTCAGCATTTCCCGATAATTACGCCGGGTCCGCCGGACTCCATTAGTGTATCCTCGTGTAGCACGATCTGAGCAAGTGCTGCAGCACCCTATCAGAGAACCAAGATTCTCAATGGTAGATTGGGTCATTGCTATGGCGGGATGATTCTCGTTATATCATGAAGAAATCTCAAGTTGAGTATTCATACAATGGTATAACCATAACATGTATAAGCAATCAATTCCAAGGCAAACAGAATAATAACACATGTATAAACAATCAAAGCCCAAAAGCGATCACAACACATCATATAGATAATCAAGGATAGTAATTCTTCGTCCATCACAAAAGATAGTACAAGGTTGCATTGTTTTACCCAAAACATGACTAAAGTCATTACAATCATAAGTACAAAGTCTATAAACTAACAATGCTCGGCTCGGTTAGTGAGCAAAATAAAGAGACTACACTGATCCTACATACAGATGATAATGGGGGCGGATCCAAGATGGCTATAAAACAGTTGGGGGGTTATAGTAGTTGCATATATCGCCCTCATTTCTAGCTGGCAGCATCTTCTAAACATGACATAGGGATCATCGTACAATGTCGGGAGGACGACGAGGTAGGACGGGCGGGCGAGAAGGATCATCAGGGGTCAGCACGATCAACCTGAGCAATGGAGCAGTAGGTGCCACATTGGTCTTCATGATAATGTCCTGAACGGGTTTGTAGGGTGCCATGAACCTCAAAGGACCACTGTCTTAGATTATGGTGGTGCCATGACAAGCGATCAAAATCCCTTTGTGAGTAGATTCTAACATCATCTTCAATTTCTTATTTTCTTCTCGGTCTCCCTTCACTAACTCTCGAACTTGATCTTCCAACGTACACACATTCCGCCTGAGTGCATGTTGACCCTTAATTTCACTTCTTAAATCAGTGTCGAATTCTGCCAAATATTTATCCATCACACTGAGCCTTTTCAGGGTTGAGTGTTCAGTGTTAGCCCGGTCAAACATTTGTTGAGTAAGGCCCTTGACCTGGCGATGTAGAGTGTTGACATCCCTTCCTGTAGGGCCAGGAGCAAAAACCTGCCGAGAAGGTCCACTACCCACATAGACGGTACCCGAGAATGGGCGCACAGAATATGGTACCCTAGTGATGGTACCAACAGTATCAGCCTCAGCCTCTTGCTCATGATCATCAAGAGTAGGAGCAACTGCCATATCCTTGGACTCGGTGTCTGAATCTGGTGGTGGTAGGTTGAGGGGATCAGCCTCCTCATAAGGGTTGATGACCTCAGCATCATCATCATCATCATTTTCTTCCTCCATTTCTTCTTCCATCTCTGGATCTTCTTCCTCTTCTTCTTCTTCATCATCTTCGAGTATCCATCCATTCATGTTACCCTCTGGTTGAGGAATTTGGTGAGGTGCAAATTCGTTTAAATGGTCGGGCTCGGGCGCGAGCTCAGGTTGCTCTTCCGGATCATCTTCGGGAAGATCCGCAACATGATTAGGAGGAGGTAGGTTTGCCATGATAATCTGTAAATCACGCAAAAATAATTACATAAGGTCACTATAAAAATATTATATGAATAATAACTTATGCAAATATGCAAATGCATGACGATGCTCCATGAACGAACGTGATGATCGATAATAAACCAAATATGAATGATAATATTTGTTATGTATATGAATTACATTTTTATGTAATTAAAGCAAATAATTTTTCAATGCTTTTCGAATAAGCATGATAATCGATATATATCTTAATATATCATAATATTTATCATATAAATATTTTAATAGCAATGCACCCGTAACGTGCATAAGTACTTAAATAGGAATCAAAAGCTTGACTTGGACGAGGGCCACAAAGAGTCTTAGCGCGCGAAGGAAAAAAAAAATTATAGTTTAGGTTTTTGAAAAACGACCTAGTTCTCTATAACCTTAAGCTCTTGATACCAATCTTTAACACCCAAATCTATTTCGTAGTGAAGCCAACAGTTTGGGTGTTAAGTCATAGCACAACAACATAAGAATATAAAGAATGACTTAAAAGAGACATTTAAAACATAACATTGTCCCATTCATGTAAGATCAGAGTCAAAAATTTATCCACAAGATTGTCACCATACAACATCATAACATAAGTTTTAAAACCATAACACAAAGTGTTTTCAATGAATGGAACCAAAACAAGTTTAGTCAAAACATTTCGCATTAAACTCCATTCGTCTCTCCAAGCCATCAACCTTGATTACCTGAGATAAAACATGCTAAAAAGTCAACGAAAAATTGTGTGGAATCAATATGAGTTTATATGAAATCAGATGGTGAACACAAGTATTTTTAATCATCGAAAACTTGTGGATCAAACAAGTTATATTCACTAATGCATTAAGCTCATGCCACTAAAACGTTAACCAACATATTATAAATATGTAATCATTTTCCCCACAACTAGGTAATATTGCAATATACCTAAAGAAATTCTTAATACAAAATGTCCTTTAGGGGTGATGCGGCCATGGATGTCACAAACCCCAGACAGGGCAGTTATGGCCACAATTAGATCTTGCTTAAGTACTAGCGCTCACCCATCATAGGTAATTTACGTGCATGAAATTAGGGGCCTTTTTGCAATAGGTACTTATGCAATTAGTTCACAATTCGGGTCGCATACCGAAATCCAATTGTGTTCAATACAAACTTATAAAACTAGCATGTTTCTTCCTCGCGGTGTTTATAAAATCATTTACAGTAAAAAATGCTGAGGCTATGACTCACGAGAGAATCAATTAGATCTGATGTATGACAGGTCTAAAACGGAGCGGGAAGTTTTCCTTAGCACCTCTAAAGCATTGACGCGCTTAATAGTAGAAAGAAACAATACGTAAAAATTAAAGAAGTGATCAGGAGATATGTTTCCGAGATAAGCATGCATCTCCACTAGAAACTCCCCAATCTTGTTTTACTCCAAATGGATCTTGTGATTGGTCTTATAGGTATGAACTCATTTACTAAGTTTTGGCTTTTAATTTTTATTTTATCAAAGGTGTACTATTCTTTTTAACATTTTGTGACTAGACGTAAAAAACCAGTTTATGATTTATAAACTTGACTTCATAGACTCATATCTCCTAGCTCACAAATGTTCTAAATGTGAGGCTTTCACTCCTGGAAAGCTCCTTTTTTGTCTAGTTTCAAAAATGGTAAGACTATAATCTACAATGTTTCAGTAACCCAAGTAAAGGACTCTTTTTCCTGGTTACCAAAACGAAGTTTCCAAAAAAATTTCCCCTTTACCGGAAATGGCAATAATTCCTAAACCATGTAGGCATTGAAGAGATGAGGCCATTGTTTAGCTTCCTTTAGATGTCTACCACTGACCCAATCTTTAAAACCTAACATTTTATTTCAAAACCTAGAGTTTAACTCGTTTTCTAATCATAGGTCTAGATTTGACCTATTTTCTTATTTTGACCATATCTCCCTCATCCCAAGGAGTTGGTTGGGCACTCCAACCTATCTTTGATGCCAATGACATATATCGTCCAGTCATGTATTTAATATAGGCTCCCGGCCATATAGTTTTGCTATTAACCACATTTTTGATCACTGTTTCAAAAACAGTCCCAATTATTTACTCCCTAAACCCATAAAACATCAAATTCCTGCTCTAACCAATCACATTGCATGCCATACCAAGCTCTTAAACACAACTCATACATCATATGAACATACATTTCCAGAATCAAACATCCATTTTCATGGATCAAAATTAAAATAAAAATTAAAAATAAAGAGAGGATCTTACTAGGAGTTGATTTGGGCTAGAGAATCAAAACAAAAAAACCCTTCTTACTCTTGGGCTGATTTCGAACCAAAGGAGACCCCAAAACCAAAGATTAAAATGCCTCTAACCCTCCTAAATATCACTAATATTTCCCTCAAGAAAACCCTAATGAAAACCTGACTCGCGTATTCTTACTCCTTTTTATATATAAATAAATGTAAATATATAACAAAGATCAAGATCCACAAAATCAATGAAACCGGAAGTAGTATAGAGTATTTCCGGGTCGTTATGTCCCAACGAGGCTTGAATGGAAAATCGAATGACGAATTGATAATCGATGTTTGAATATGACAAGGATATGATTGGGCACTAAAACTAATAAGCAAATGCACGAAAAGATAAGCAAGGAAAATAAGCTAGAGCAGGCATAAAGGCTAGGAATGGTAAAAACACTTAAAACTTTTATACTTAGACACAAATAAGCTTAAGACAAACCAAATAAGCTAGGCTAACTATAATAAGCAAATTCAGCAAGCAATTAAACTAAGTTAAGCAGGAGAAACTCAGCAGTACTAACAACAGTACTAACAGTATTAACTATCAGTACTAACTTGGAGTTAGTACTGCTAGCTTTGAGTTAATACTGCTAGCTTAGAGTTAGTACTGCTAGCTTTAACAAAACACAATGAAACAAGAAATAAGCAAATAGGCTAAAACAGATATTTAACTACCCCTAATAAGCACTCAGGCATAAGAATAAGCAACTAGAATAAACTAAAATGGCAAATAAGCTAAAAAGCTACAAACTGATAAACTATTAAAATTGCTTTGAAAAGGCGAATAGCTTATTAAGCTCTATAATGACAGTTAACGAAAAGGGCTTATTCTTACTCTAAAAATGCTAAGGGAATCTTAAAATAAGCAGTAAATAATAAGCTAATAAGCCAATAATGAAACAAACAGTACTAACAGTTTTAACTACCAGTACTAACTTGGAGTTAGTACTGCTAGCTTTAAAATTCCCAAAAGAGAACTAGCAGTACTAACTATGGGTTAGTACTGCTTGTTCCAAATACCCTTTAAAGTTTTCAAAAGTCATTCTTTTTTTATATTTCAAGCTTATTTGATCTTAAATTGTTAAATAGATTATCAAATAACAAATAGGGGACACTGTTACGCAAGTAGTTTTAATCAAAATAAGCATCTTAATTAAGCTATATCAATCCAATTAGTATTCAACTAAACAGACTACATTTACTATAACTAGGAAAGTGACACAAACTATTTTTTAAACTATACAACTAAGCAAGTTAGGCACTAAACATAATGATAAAGCTTTAAATAAGCTATTATAGATAACAAAATAGGCACTGTAAGATGTTCTACAGTATAATAAGAAATTAAGAAAAAGAGGTGTACTTACCAACACCCTGCTCAAACAGGGTTAAACTAGAATCTTACAAGCTCTAGCTTGTGTAAGACAAGCTAGTAGTGTCCATAAGCCCATCCAAAACTGGCTTATCATCCATAAGCTGTGGTATATTTGAGTGTGGAATTTTCTGTGACTTTACTTAAATTCTTAGTATTTGAGTTAAAACAAATGACTTATATGATTTTATAAGACTTAAAACATTTTAGTATGTTTAACAAAGGAAATACAAAGATTCAATAATTGACTTAAAAACTCTAAATTTTCATTAAGACAAAAATTAAAGTTACAAGACTTGGAAAAATAAAATTGCATAAAAATAAGCTAAAATTTAACCAAGAATAGATCTCCTTTCTTGGGTTACAATGGCCCTGTTTTTACTAAAAACTTCCTCCTTGGGTCTTCCAGCTGTGCTTTCTTCTGTGTTTCTTTTGTAGAGTCTATGACCAAAGTGAGCTTTTTGTGTGAGGTGATTTAAAACAAATCTCAGCCTTCATTTTTTTGTGCTTTTATTGAGTCATCTAAAGCCATCGAAATCACTTGGGAAAATGGTGAGGGATTGCCCAACTTGGCAATTTTAAAAGCTGGGGGGTGATAGTAGAGGAGGGGAAGGTTTTTATACCAGTGTGTTGGAATGGTTTGTGGGTAAAAGGAAGGTGAAGGGAACCGTGAGTGTTCTTGGGTTTATTTGGGCGGGAAAAAAATGGCTTTGGATAAGTGGAAGCTTTGGCCCCTCAAGTTTTACTTCCCCTAATTTCCAATTTTAGTCCTTGTTTGTTATTCTTGTAATACAACTTGTGTGGGGCGGGTTACAAAAAACACAATTGGGGCGGGGCTTTGGCAATTTTAATCCTCAAGTTGTATTTATTTCTGTTGACTTTTGACTTTGTCTTGGTTGACTTTCTGACTTTGGCTTCGATTTGACTTTGTCTTTTCCATCCTGTGCTTGGTTTTGTCGTTTTTGGCTTTGTTTTTCGTCCTTTTCTTGAATATCCGTTTCCTGCACAATACAAATGCAAAACAAACATATATTTGGCAGTTTTTGTCTGTTTTTGGTCATTTAAGCTCGTTTTTAATGGAAAAGGTATGTGTAATTAAGCACATACCAAAATCCCCCATACTAAGGTATTGCCGTGTCCTCACGCAATGTTATGAAGTAAACACTCAAGAAACCAAGAATCTTAATCCCCCTCGACTGATAACCTCGAAAAGTAGCTAAGTGTTCGTCAAGGGGAACTAAAGAATCGATAGCTTCGACAAGTCCCGTTTTCACCATTTTTTATATGTACACTAACTATCCCTAATATTTTTGGATTTTTCTTTTTCTTTTCTTAACTACCATGTTTGACTTCCTTTATATTTCAAAATTGGGTTCATAGATGGAGAAGCGACCCATAGAATAATCTTTTGGATGTCCTGACGGATAAATTCATCGTCCCCCGATTTTTCACTAGTTACCAAACTAGCTGTTAAAAACGAATCACCGTTAAGTTACATGTAAAGTTGTTAAGACTGCTTATTTCTTATGACTTGTCAACTTTTCGCTCCCAACCATTATTCAATTAGAGTGGTTGTGCTTAATTTTAAGTTAAATTTAGATCAACAATTTTAGAAAGTGGTACAGTTTATGCACATAATGATATTGCTGAGAAAATCTGGGGAAAAGGACTAGATCACCACCAACCAGCTTATCATCGATAGATTCCCAGCACGTGTTAAACTTAGGTTATCATGTGAGACCCACTGGAGAATGTTCGCAATGTAATATGGGATAATCCAACCTTTTAGGCCGTATTTTCTTAGATTTTACCGATAAATAAACTATACTACTCAGCACGCAAACATCAAATATTAATGATCTCTTTGTGCGATTATTTCCATGTAACGGCTTTATTACTCGAACGTCCCTGCCTCATCAGATAAGTGCACAGGTTTTTGCACCCCACGGAGAAATACTAATTCAAATTTTATTATACGACGGCATCCAACAACTTTGATGTCTTAAAAGCAAGTTATTCTTTGGTTCAAAATTTGACTGAGTTTAGAAATAAGAAATATTAACCATTAAATTTTCGTCTATTGCTATTACTATACTACCGTCATCATTTCACGGTGACTACAACATCGGCACAACTCAGACAAGATGTAGTGACTTAGATGATGATGGTTCTTATGATGACGCTTAGTATGCTGTTTGCATTATTATCTCTCTATGGGCCTTGTTTTGAAGTCTTGCCAACCTCAGTTGTGAGCCGGAAAGATGCAGTAAACCTTTAATTCAGCCACAGTTGATATTATTTATAATTTTTTTCAATTATATTTTTTTTTTGAAACATTATTTTCCTGTAATAGAGAAAAATTCGTTTTAGAACTTAAGTATCAGTGAAACTAAGATGAATTTTTTCGTTTACGAAAGAGCTTCTTTTAGATAATGACGTTTTAAGTTAAAGCAAAATTAATGCACGTATATATTCAGGTAAGAGTTTCTGGGAGAAAAATGCGGACAAGTTTCACTTATAGCTTTTAAGATTTCTAAATAATCCTTGTTTAGCATCCTACTTGTAAATAACACTATCATTTTCCGTTCTTTGCAAATTTAAAATCCTTAGTAAAAGGATCCGCGAATGCTTAGCCTAATAAACTTCCGTTTATTAAATGGTTAAGGGACAAAGCTAGGGATCAACATGCCGATGAGTTAAATTTTATTTCATTTACACATTGGAAGTCAAAAACTGTGACAAAACACTTATTTTATTTTTGAAAATTTTTAAATTTTTTCATTTTTTTGGTATTTTTGCAAAAATTTTGGTGGTAAAAACAGGATTACGTGACAACAACAGCTGCAAGCAAAAATCAAATCGAAGATTCCCCTCGTACTAGAACTAAACATCGTCCTCGATGTTTTAAAGGGGTACCTACGTAAATCTAAGGCCGTTTATTAGGTGTGCCAAAAGATAAAACGTTAGTCGATAAGATTAGGATATCGGATTCCCAAAATGAAGCTGAGGATGTGAAACTCTTATGGATGAAGGGCAGAACTGCAAGCACAACAGTCTTCACAATCCAGGAAATCCTGGACATACAACACAAAACATACAAAATACGGACAAAACACGGGTAATGGAAGAGGTAAGCCTCCTCACACAAAAACACTTATTACTACATAATACTACCACTGATAAGCATGGGGTGTCTCCCACGAAGCGCTTGTTTAAGGTCGCTATACTTGACCCATTCCCCGAATTTATTGGTCCATGGGGGAAAAATAGGTCAAGTATACGACCTTAAAACAAGCGCTTCGTGGGAGACACCCATGCTTATCAGTGGTAGTATTATGTAGTAATAAAGTGTTTTTGGTCGTGAGGAGGCTTACCTTCTTCCATACCCGTGGTTTGTCCGTATTTTGTATGTATTTGTGTTGTATGTCCAGGATTTTACTGGATTTTGTGAAGACTGTTGTGCTTGCAGTTCTGCCTTCATCCACTAAGAGTTTCACATCCTCAGCTTCATTGGGGATTCGATATCCTATCTTATTCGACTCTACGTGTTTATTTTCTAGGCACACCTAATAAACTGCCTTGATTTACGTTAGGTACCCCTTTAAAACATCGAGGACGATGTTTTTTAGTTTTGTACGAGGGGAGCTTCTCTCGATTTGATTTTTGCTTGCAGCTTGTTGTTGTCACGTAATCCTGTTATTACCCACCAATATTTTGCAAAAAATACCAAAAAAATGAAAAAATTTAAAAATTTTCAAAAATAAAATAAGTGTTTTGTCACAGTTTTGACTTCCCAATGGGTAGAATGAGAATAAATTTTAACTCAATCGGGCATGTTGATCCCTAGCTTTGTCCCTTAACCATTTAATAAACGGAAGTTTATTAGGCTAAGCATTCGCGGATCCTTTTACTAAGGATTTTAAATTTGCAAAGAACGGAAATGATAGTTGTTATTTACATGTAGGATGCTAAACAAGGATTATTAGAAATCTTAAAGCTTATAAGTGTAAACTTGTCGCTTTTTCCTCCCAGAAACTTCTTAACCTGACTAATAAGTGCTTTAATTTAGCTTTGACTTTAAACCGACATTTTTCTATAAGAAGCTCTTTCGGAAACGAAATATTCATCTTAGTGTCGCACTGATACTTAAGTTTTCTTAAACGATAAATTTTCTCTATTACGGATATTTATGTTCAAAAAAAAATAATAAATTGAAAAAATAATTAATAACTATAAACTGTGGCTGATAAGGTTTACTGCATCTTTGACGGCTCACAACTTGAGGTTGCATGTCTTCAAAACTAGGCCCATATTGAGATAATAAATGCCAAAATGCATTCGTATTTTAGGTCTTCAATAGAAACCATCTTCAGTCTAAGTCACTAAAATCTTGTCGGAAGTTGTGGCCGATGTTGTAGTCACGTAAATGATTGCGTGGTAGTATAGTATTAAGCAATAAATTGAAAAATTTAATGGTTAAGATTTCTTTTTCTAAATCAAGTTATTTTGAACTAAGAATAACTTGCTTTTAAGACTTCAAAAGTGTTGGTTGCAGTCGGGTAGATTATTTTGATTTAAGTATTCTACGTGGGGTGTCAAAAACCTGGGGACACTTAGCTGATGAGGCTTTGGGACGTTCGAGAAGAAAAGGTGTTACATGGAACTAATCGCACCATTGAGATCATTATATTTTTGTAATTGGTTTGTTTTGCGTTGCTTTGAGTAGTATTGTTTATTTAACGGTAAATCTTGAGAAATTCGCACTAAAAGGGTGGAGTATCCCGCCTATTTACATTGCGAACATCTCTGTGGGTCTTAAACTTGTTAATCATAAGTTGAACTCGTCTGGGATACTATCGAGGATATGTGGTTGGTGGGTGATCTAGTTCTTTTGCCCCTAGATTTCTCGAAATATCATTATGTGTTAAACTGTTACACTTTCTAAAATTGTGATCTATATTTAACTTAATATTAAGCACAACCACTCTATTGAATAATGTTGGGATTGCGAAAAGTGACAATCAATAGGCTATAGGACAGTATTAGAGTCTTTACTTGTACTTACGGGTGATTCGTTTTTTCGCTTATTAGGGGACTAGTGAAAAATCGGGGACGATGAATTTATCCGTCAGGACATCCGTAGATTATTCTATGGGCGCTTCTCATTCTATGATCCCAATGTTGATAAAATAAAGGAAGTCAAACATGGTAGTTAAGAAAAGAAAAAGAAAAATCCAAAAATATTAGGGATAGTTAGTGTACATATAAAAAATGGTGAAAACGGGACTTGTCGAAGCTATTGATTCTTTAGTTCCCCTTGACGAACACTTAGCTACTTTTTGAGGTTATTAGTCGAGGGGGATTAAGATTCTTGGTTTCTTGAGTGTTTACTTCATAACATTGCGTGAGGACACGGCAATACCTTAGTATGGGGGATTTTGGTATGTGCTTAATTACACCCCAACAACATTTTCCATTAACACGAGGCTTAAATGACCAAAAACAGACAAAAAACTGCCAAATATATGTTTGTTTTGCATTTGTATTGTGCAGGAAACGGATATTCAAGAAAAGGACGAAAAACAAAGCCAAAAACGACAAAACCAAGCACAGGATGGAAAAGACAAAGTCAAATCGAAGCCAAAGTCAGAAAGTCAACCCAGACAAAGTCAAAAGTCAACCAAGTGAAGAAAATACAACTTGAGGGACTAAAATTGCCAAACCTCAAGTTGTATTACAAGAATAACAAGACAAGGACTAAAATTGGAAATTAGGGGAAGTATAACTTGAGGGGCCAAAGCTGCCAACTTATCCAAAGCCATTTTTTCCCGCCCAACTAAACCCAAGAACCACTCACGGGTTCCCTTCACCTTCTTTTACCCTACAAACCATTCAAACACTGGATTAAAAACTTTTCCCCTTCCTCTACTATCTCCCCCAGCTGTATAATTGCCATGTTGGCAATCCTAACATTTACAAGTGATTTCGCTGGCTTAGATGACTCAAAAGAAGCAAAAAGAAATTGAAGCTGAGATTTGTTTTAGATCTCCTCACACAACAAGCACACTTGGGTCCTCTTGTCTCTACAAAGAAACACAGAAGACAGCACTGCTGGGGAAGACCCATGAGGATAGTTTTGTAAAAACAGGCAATTGTAACCAAGAAAGGAGAATCTATTCTGGTTAAATTTTAGCTTATTTTTATGCAAATTTTTATTTTTCCAAGTTTGTAACTTTAATTTTTGTCTTAATGAAAATTTAGAGTTTTTAAGTCAATTATTGAATCTTTGTATTTCCTTTGTTGTTTTGTGTTCAAAAAGCTCTCAATACAGCTTGTTTATAAGTTGCTTTAATTAAGTAAATTCAAAGTTAAGTAGTTAAAAGAAAATCACAAAAATCACTCTCAAATACACCACAGCTTATTTTATGGATGATAAGCCAGTTCTGGATGGGCTTATGGACACTACTAGCTTGTTTTATGCAAGCTAGAGCTTGTAGATTCATTGTTTGACCCTGTTTTGAGCAAGGGTGTTGTAAGTCTCTCTTTTTCTTATTTTTCTTATTTACTGAAGAACTGCTTATTAGTGCTTATTTGTTACTTATGTTTACTTATTTGTGCTTTATCAGTATGTTTAGTGCTTATCTTGCTTAGCTGTTAGTTTAAAAGTAGTTTGTATCACTGTCATAGTTAGTACTGCTAGTTCTCTTTTGGAACTTTTAAAGCTAGCAGTACTAACTCCAAGTTAGTACTGTTAGTTAAAACTGTTAGTACTGGTGGTTCATTTAAGCTTATTAGCTTATTATTTCTGCTTATTTAAGATTTTCTTAGCTTTTTAGAGTAGATTAAGCCCATTTTCACTGCTGTCTTTAGTAGAACTTACTTTAACTTATTTGTCTTTTTAAAGTACCATCAATAGTGTATCAGTTTGTAGCTTTTTAGCTTATTTGCCATTCTAGTTTATTCTAGTTGCTTATTCTTATGACTGAATGCTTATTAGGGTTAGTTAAATATCTGTTTTAGCTTATTTGCTTATTTCTTGTTTTATTGTGTTTTGTTAAAGCTAGCAGTACTAACCTTAAGCTACCAGTACTAACTTAAAGCTAGCAGTACTAACTCCAAGTTAGTACTGTTAGTTAAAACTGTTAGTACTGCTGAGTTTTTCTTACTTAATTTAGCTTATTTGCTTTTTGAATTTGCTTATTTAGAGTTAGCTTATCTTATTTGATTTGTCTTAAGCTTATATGAGCTTATTTGTGTCTTAGTATAAAAGTTTTAAGTGTTTTTACCATTCCTAGCCTTTATGCATGCTCTAGCTTATTTTCCTTGCTTATCTTTTCGTGCATTTGCTTATTAGGTTTAGTGCCCAATCATATCCTTGTCATATTCAAATATCGATTATCAATTCGTCATTCGATTTTCCATTCAAGCCTCGTTGGGACATAACGACCCGGAAACACTCTATACCACTTCCGGTTTCATTGATTTTGTGGATTTTGGTCCTTGTTATATATTTATATTTATTTATATGTAAAAAGGAGTAAGAATACGCGAGTCAAGACCCAAGTGGTTATTAATCTAACCACATTTTGGCAGTTAAGCCTATAATCCCATTTCGGCTTATTTCCAGCTTATCTTTATAAGCTGGTTCAGCCCTCTTATTTTTCTAAGATTCCTTATAGTCTTATATATTTTTTGTATTTTTTTCAGATTTTTATAAAATCATTTAGTATTTTTTATAATTTATTTTCATTAAAAACTTAAAAAATTCATAAAAAATAAAATAATTACCAGAAAAATATAAATCTTTTTTTTTAAATTTTCTTTTTTCATATAGTTTCTAGGAAAATTGTTAAAGTTTTTGTAAGGTTATTTTTTCAAAAATTCATTTTTTAAAGAACGGGATTCGTTCTCGTTCTTCTTTTGACTCGTTTTTGGTCTTAACGAACTCCGTTTTTAGTCTAGTTTTTTTTAAACTTCGTTTTTAGTCAAGTAGAATCTATTTTGAGTTTAAAAATTGTTCTTGGATTAAAATTGTGTAATTTAGGTTTTTGACCCTCGTTTTTCGTGCCCGTTTTAGGTTTTAAGTTTTATAGCTTTCGTTTTTAGGTTTTATTTAATCGTTTTTGCATATTTAACTTGTAGAAATAGAAAACCAATCATAAC
>BQNB010038354.1:0-35134 GCA_026074375.1 Tanacetum coccineum | reverse complement strand
AGTTTTTTATTCGTAACATGTGATTATGTTTACGATTTATGGGTAAATATGCGAATGTGCATATTTTAGCATGTATATATATGTAAATGCCCTTTATTTTTTTATTATTTTATAGAATTAACATTTAACAATGTAAAAAGTGACCAAAATTACGTCACTGGCGTTTATCATATCAATGACCAAATATCTCGTCACTATTCTAGATCAAAAATACCTAGAACGTAATTTAGTGACTACATAGTGACCACTTATAAGTTTCGTCACCGACTTTTGACCAGTGACGAAAAATAGTGACCATAAATTATATCATCACTGGATTGTGACCAAAAAAGAAAGTCGTCACTCAAATTTTGTCACTAAAGCCCCTTTTTCTTGTAGTGGTTGTTCTTTAATAGTTACGGTGTATGTGCGCTAATTTTTGCGTTCATATGTATTTTACATAGGGTACCCCCATGTATGCCGATGGGATTAGTCAGTAGTCACCATAGTGTTTGTTCGGGTGGTAAGTGCTTTGTTATGCACCATGTTTTATTCATTGGGCCATTTAAACTGTAATACATGTTGTTGACATGTCGTTGTTACTATTTTTTGTACATATGTATGTTACTAAAACTCAGCAACAGGGTGTACGCAGATCCCGTGCAAATGATACATATGAACTTCCAATAAAGAACCCAGTACCCGTCGGCGAAGGTTCCATAAGTGTTTCTAACAAGCGAGGCATACATTGAGCGAAGGTATGTTAGAATATGAACTTATATACATGCCTATTCATATGTGTGTACATTCTTTTTACGTTGTTACAGTATTAGGTGCTTTGTGTTGCTGCTAATGTAGTTTATGTTTTGTTGCAATAGGTTCTTAAGCTAAACGATTAGACACCGATGGGGCCTCACAGGGAAATAAATCTTATGCAAGGTATAATCAAATTGTATCATTGTAGCGTGTTATAGTATGTTAGAATTGTATATTTACCTTTTTAACCAATTATGCAAAACCATCGCTTGCCTATATATCCATGTTGTTCTTACCTTCTTCTGAACAACTGTTAATAAAAGTCAGCAACGGGGTGCGAGCAGGTACTGTGCAAAGAATGCGCACGAACTATTGATTAAGGATTCAGTACCCGTAGGCGAAGATTCTATAATTATTCAAACAATCAGAGGCATACATTAAGCGAAGGTGTGTTAGAATATGTACTTATATATATGTCTATTCATATGTATAAAAATCTCTTTAGGTCGATGTATCAGGTGCATCCTCCATTTGCTAATACATGTAATGTTTTGTTGGAATAGCCAAACCATTTTTCCGGCGACCAAAACACAAAATTTAAAATAAAAAACTAAATTGTATATAACTCGAGTCTAACAGATCTGGTATGATTTATAAATAACATTGCATTCTCTTGAACATTGCAAATACCGAAAGCAAAGTTAATTTAACATGAATGGGTAGTACATGACCATGACTTTTTTTCTTTAAATTAGAATGAATTCTAAAGCTAAAAGTTCCAGTACATTTTTAGCCCAGTTAAGAGTAGATATAAAAGTATATCCAAGATGCTTACAATAACTCATAACAAGTTCCAAAATCAAAAACAATTTGATTGAGCATAACAGTCAAAGTGCTCTTTTCTCTTTTCCAAATATGTTGTGAGATTAATCATATACTCATTGTTTATTGTAGTATTATAGATGTAAAATGATGGCATTGGTTGTGGAAGTAGATAGGTTGCTGAGGCCAGAAGGAAAACTTATTGTTCGTGACAATAACGTTGAGACCATAAATGAAGTGAGGTCTATGCATTGGAACCTCCGATTAACCTACTCGAAGAACATGAAAGGATTATTGTGTAATTTTGTACTCTATTTTTGCATCCATGTCATTTTTATGCATATAGCACCAAATAGGAATGATGAACCGAATAGTAATTCTTTTGTTGTCGAAAGTGGACATCTTATTGTAATTGCGTGTAAAGCTAGAGTTTAAGTAAGCCTTTAATATGGAATGCAAAATAATGGTATTTGCTCACTTTCTACTAATTATCTTTCTAATTTAGTTTCCAACTACATTAGTTTTTAGTATTAGAACATTCTCCTAACCATTCATATTTTATAATGTTGGACATCATGGGACAATGGTTTAAAGAACATGTACAAACCAGCATCTCAAAAGTAAAGTCAACCGACATGGTTTTGCGTGTGCTATAGAAGGTCAGATAAATAGCTTACAATATGGTCTTGCGTGTGTTGCATGATGATATTGGATTATCTTTTAAATGACTTTGTTTTAGTCAATAGCAGTTCATGACAAAATATAAATTATTATGGCATCCAAAAGTTTAGTTGAAGTTTATGATCTTGGAATAAAGTTGAGTTCAAGACATAAGTCATGTGCAGACAGGGTCTAAAATGCCTCGACTACACATAACGTTCTTAGAAGAAACATTATGCATCAAAATTATAATATACCACATATGAAACAGATTTACGATCTTTAATTTAATTGAATAAAACGAGTATGCGTATAAACTTCTAAACATTAAACCTAACGTCTCAATCCAATACTCACACACTTTAGGGCCAATGAACAATTTGATGCAACCCATGTGCAACGCACGAGTCTGAAACAAGAAACAAACCAAACTAACACACACAACTACTGCACACAACGGTTAATGCATATGAACTAATTCGGGTAATAAAAGCCATTAGGTAAGTTATATATTTAGCCACATATACATGATCAAGATGAAGTTTGAAGTTTATATGTGAATATATAATACTATTAGATGTTAGCTTACAACATTTGCATAACTTTAGTATAATTGATAAGAAGTTGAAATCAAATTTTGCCCACAGACTAAGCCCGGTGCAACACACGTGTGTCGACAAGCCTCGTGTAGTAATATAAGTGAGTTTATATTTGAAAATGTTTAATTATGATAAGTTTAAGCAACACCGTACCAATGAGGTTGTTGTTAGTCCTTAAAAAAAATTAAGTAACACATGACATACATGCAAGCAAACTATAATATACTAATGCAAAAGGTTAATAAACATGTCTAGACCTCAAAACTAAGTATAAACGTTGATCTCCAAATAAAATATCTTGTTAGCACCATGCAGTTCGGAGGCTATACTTTGATTTAGTTTGTGTTGTTTTTACCTAAAAGAACAAGTAAATACTTGGATAAAGAAGCACAAACTGATTTCAACTAAAATATGTAGTTTACGATAGAACTGTTAATGTAACAACAAATTACAATCCAATCACCATTCTCAACAAATAAAGGTAACCTCGATCACCTGTAAGATCGATGAAGCTATATGTTTTCATATATAAAGGATAAACTTACGAAAGTGAAAATGCAATATTAAAAGAATAATCAAAAAATGAATGTCATATTAATTTACAGATCATGTGAATCCTACTACAATTTTATAAAAATGCAAACTATGTTAGATAAGTTCTCAAGAACTCTAAAAAAACAAAACTCTAATTGAATAGAATTCTCAATACTTGGTTCAGTTACATAACTTGAAAGAAGAATCGAAATGTCTTAGTAATACATCTCTTGAACAAATAAAGTCATGATGAATGAGGATTGATTTTTTTTCTTCTGTCGTGTAGATGAAACCCAAATGCTATTCAGATATTTTTACTTTTTCATAAGTTGAATGTTCCATGTAACTTATGAGAATAAAAAAACTAAAACTTATGAGCTTGTGAAGAGTTTTTAGCAATAATTATATGTCTAACTCTTTATCTATAGTTTATACTACATTATAAAGCATTAAAATGATACCCGTGCAAAACAGCGGTTTTAGGGGTATTAAAAATAAAAAAACTAAAAATTAATAAAAATATATCAAAATGGATGTTGAATTAAAGAACACAAAATTTTAGAAAATATAGTGAAATTAAATTATAAAAAATTAAATAGATAAAAAGATATTTCAATTTAAAAATAAAGGTGGTTTTTTAATTAAAAAGTGATACATGTCATTAGATATGTTTTCCTAAAATGAGATGGATGATTAAGGTTGCACATAACAAAAAGTCCTTACAAAAGATTGTTACATAAAATGAGATGAATGTGTTTTTGTTAAAAAGGGTCTTAAATATAGAAGGTCACAAATTAGTATAGATTTTTTTTATATGGAAATATCCATTTTTAACAACAAACAAATCCATCTCATTTTATGTAACAACCTTTTATAACAACTTTTTATTATGTGCAATCTTAACCATCCATCTCATATTAGAGAAACACATTTTAAATTGACATGTGTCATTTTTTAATTAAAAAATCAACTTTAATTTTAAATTGAAATTTATATTTTTTTATGATTTAATTTTACTATATTTTTTAAAATCTTATGCTCATTAATTCAACATTAATTTTAATATATTTTTAGTTTTTTTTATTTTTAATACCCTAAAAACCGTTATTTTACGCGAGTAAGATGTAAGATATAACTCATGTTACTTAAAGGCTTAAAGCTCTTGATACACATATTTATTCATTGTATTCATGACAAAGCTTTATCAAAAACTCAAGTTATCTATACAGTTCATTAAAGTCTTGAAATTCAATCTATAGATATAAGGCAGGTGATTCAAACTTGACGTCCCACATCACATTGACTTTTATATAAATATCCAAAACCATGTCATAACAAATTCAAATCACTAGCTAGTTTGCTCCATCAAGGCAAGTTCTAATAGTAACAATGAAGAATAAGCAAGTTCAAGAAATAGCAGCAGACTGTGAGCATCTGCCAGAAAGATATATACGAAAACAAGACGAAGAGTATGGTGCTAATGTTACCAAGTCTGATGTTACAAGTACTGATATTCCTGTTATTGATTTTAGCTTATTAACTTCATCTCCATTGGAGCTTGATAAGCTTAAATCAGCTGTTATCACTTGGGGCTGCTTTCAGGTACTTCTTAAGAGTTGGTTTTGCGCCATTTTTTCATTTTGCAATAGTAGATCTGATTGACTTTGTGATCATTAGTTAATTACTTTACATGTGCTGATATGCACAAGCCAAGATATGATCACTTAACTTTGTGGTCTCTTTACTTTCATACGCTAGCTAGCGAAACAGTTGATGATAGAATTTTTGGAAGGCATTAATTGAAACATATTTAAGTAAAAGCTACAGTAGTACATATATTGAAGTGAAGTTATTGTTTGTGAACTAGCACATGGATAATCAACTACTGGACACTTAAATTTGAGAAAGATTTTGTCACTGTGAATTGATGAAACCAATAAGATTCTGATTGTTTAGGTATATGATTGATAAGCTCCCTACATGCTCTAGTTGTAAGTGAACAAATACATGGTCTTGTTTGCCAGTGTTGCCTACACCATACAATAGATTTCAGATTAAATGAATGATTGATCACTCAGTTTGAAAACAATGGATGGATTATATCACACACACTCTATCAATATTGTTCCACATGGTTATTAGTTTCCTTAGAATACCAAACTCCTTGACTAGATTTATTATGAAATTTTAGTTTGTGGTATATGTTTTCATGATATTTGATTGGTTCCAGGCAATAAACCATGGAATTGACGGTTCATTTTTGGAGAGTGTTCGTGAAATCAGCAAACTCTTCTTCAAAGTACCAGCAGATGAGAAGAAGAAATACGTGCGAGAAGAAAATGATGTCGAAGGCTATGGAAATGACATGGTTCTCTCAGAAAACCAAACTCTTGATTGGACTGATAGGCTTTATCTTACTGTTCTTCCGCAAGACCAACAAAGGCTTCAATATTGGCCTAAAGATCCCGCTCACTTCAGGTAATTCTCCAACAGATAAGATACTTTGTAACTGTAAGAGATCACAAATGCTGATGTTGGATTCACCGATTATGCAATTTGTGACGTCTCAGGGAAATTCTTGATGAATATAGCTCCAACATAAAATCGGTAAATGAAGTAGTCCTTAAAGCCCTGGCTAGATCGTTAAACTTGGAGGAAGATTGCTTTTTGAACCAATATGGGACGACTGCAAAGATGCAGGCCCGATTCAACTATTACCCTCCTTGCCCATGGCCTGAAAAGGTGTTAGGAGTCAAACCACATGCTGATGGTTCAGCAATCACAGTTTTGTTGCAAGACAAAGAGGTTGAAGGCCTTCAACTTTTGAAAGATGATCAGTGGGTTGGAGTCCCTATTGTTCGTGATGCTCTAACCATCAATGTTGGTGACCAGATCGAGGTATTCCTTTTTGTCTCCCTGTTTATTATGCCAATTCGAATAATTAATACTTTTCAAGATTAAAAGGTTATATGACACATGACCTGTGGATATTATTTGCCTTTTTTCGAGTCATTAAAGTTTACCACACCCTTCGACTTTAAAGGTCAAAGATTTTGAGCCATTTTGAAACCATCCGGCCCGTTACTGTGTCATCTTTAGCTGACCTCCTTTTTTTCTCCCCCCATTGAAACCATTCAGCCTGTTACTGTGTTATCTTGAGCCATTTTGAAACCATTCGGCCAGTTCAATGTCAAGTTGATGGTGTCATGGTGACATAGTTCCTTATGGGAATAATGAAGTTCAAAAACATAAAGTGACAGTAATTTCTTGATGCCGTATAATGATTACTGCTATATATCTCATGAATTTTGGTGCTATCTTTTGGTTTATGTCAATAATGTATTGTTTGAAATATATAACTTATATTAGATTTCTACACAAATATATATATGATAGTTGGAATGGAAACAAAATGTGCAGATAATGAGTAATGGAATATTCAAGAGCCCGGTGCATAGAGCATTTGTAAACTCAAAAAATGAAAGGATGACTCTGGCTATGTTCTGCATGCCTCAAACCGAAAAGGATATTGGACCTGTCGATGCGCTTATCACAGATGAAAGACCAAGGTTATACAAAAACGTCACATTTACTCTCGACTTCTTTTTCAAGAATTACCAGCAAGGTAGGAGACCAATCGATGCTTGCAGAATTTGTCAATGTTCAGGAGAGGATCTTTTTCTCGACTCTTAAATGCTTATTAGATTAAACCATCACGGTTCCTTTTTCACCTTTTAGGTGTAACCAAGACAGTGCAAAGAATAAAGAAAAAGCATATATACAAGTACTTAACTCAGTTTGCAATTTTTGTGTGCATCAGGTTTTGTTAATTTACCGTTAAGTTAACCTGTGGTTGAGGTGGACTAACTTATCCCATTATTTGTATGTTGATAAGTTTGTAAACCGAATTATCAACTTGTAACTTTATAGAAAAACGGATCGGATTTTCTCAGTTTACCTGTTTGACCTGTACTGAGAAATCAACATGTTTCAACCCAAAACCTGTTTTGATCCATTATTTATCTTACATGATACTAATCAGGTGTCTCATCATCTTATATATCATGCAAATAGTTGGTGGTAAATCTTTTTCCGTCTCATCATCTAGTTTTGTGCCATTGATTTATCTTGAAATTTGGAATACTTGACGGAGTGTTCTCAATTTAGTTGGGGGCGTGCTGCCCTGACATGTAGGTTTAGAAATATGTGCAGTACCACGTTGGTTAACAAGCTGGTATTCATTAGCTTATGGGCATGGAAGAGAATGCCAACTATCGCCCAACTGTTGTCCACCATGAATTTGTGTTGTGCTCCCAGTAGCCCAACACTACTGTTTGGGATTATTGTTCTTGAACCTTTCAAAGAACTACTAACATGTCATAAATATAATGGTAAGCATCTGACTCCTTCCAATCATCCTACTCATTCATTGTGTGAATGATTCCGTCGTGTCTATTAATAATATCATATAATTTCTTGTTACTCCGGTTGACGACATACCATATAAAGTGGTTAAAAAACAAAGACCATCTTTCAATAGTCCCCTCATCAGCAATCGCAAAAGCAACTGCGAGTATGTAACTCTTAGCATAGTATGTAACCGCCGTTAATTATTTAGCCTAGCTTGTATATACGAGCCCTTTAAAAAAGTACGGGGTGGTGGTATTCTATGTTATTTCTGTGGTGGGGGGGGTGTGGTCTCGTGCTTCTCAGTCTTCTGGGTGGCCAGATATGTCGTCTTTCTTCATATAAAATCTGCAATTAGGTCTAAAACGCAGCAAAGGAGCTAGAGCAAGGCACTTATTGCGAGGAGCAATGAGTAGTCTTCAGCCCCTTAGCCTCCAGGATCAAACAGCGGGTGATTGTAGCGCTGACATTACGATGCTATAACGTTATTAGACTCATCGATCTTGGTCATGATTGTTATGAGGTGGAGACCGTTTTCATGCGCGGGGGCGTTAGATGTAATTTTTAGTGAATCGAGGTTTCCGAGCTTATACTTTAAATACACAGCGTAGTGCGAGGCCTACCCTTTTTTTAAAAAGAACTATTTCCGTGTTTAAGAATAATTGTAATTTCATCACTATAGGCGGACGGGCGAATCTCTGCATGTGTAACAAAAGCGTGAGTCGCGTATCGGTTGAGTCATTGAGCATGAAGTTAATCCTTTGACGGCAAGAAAAGTTTTGTTAAGAAGAAGCATGCCCTTGACACGAATCTAGCAGTCATGACACACACATTTCTTCTACGTTAAGGTAGATTAGGAGTAACCGAGGATTAACTCATATCTAACATAAGCTCCACTGAGTCATATACTCGTAAACATAAAGCCTGTTAGGCACTCTATCTAGGTTCTCATATCTCTAATATTTTAGTTCTTCTCCTTTATTTTTAATGGGTCACAACTCTTTGCAAGACACAGCGTACGGGTAGTGGACTTACTTCATCTATTTCAGGTTGTGTAATTCATGGTAGGAACGTTGTTTAATAGTGTCTTGATGGAATGATGATGCCTTTTCGGTTCCAGATCATTCAGTAGCTGAGCAAAACGTTGTTTATCAGGTCACAAGTCTTCTCCTTGGTCCTTCATACAATATTTGGATCATAGGTACTCTTGTTGGATACGTGGGGTTCCTTTGAATCCTTGTTTTGTTCAATTGGCACTTGTTAAAGCGTTCAATCTCTTAGCCAAGTGGGCTTTTGTGCATGTAAGTAACTTAGACATTTCCACTAAGAGTTTATATATGTCATTTGGGATAGATAAAAAAAAAAAAGATTATAGAATCAAATTCATTGCTCAATCTCACTTCATAGTGTTTCAAATCATCATTCCATTGTAATATGTCCTCTTCTTTTTGTCATCCTTGGTTGGTTATCTGGTTTCAGAAGGATAATACTTTAAACGACATAGGACCTTCAATCAGTTGCTTTGTTAAGACATTTGCTTTGTTCCTCAATTTCGATTTTGAGATATCTCTAAAATGACTTGCCTTATGTAATAACTACCTCTTTCAAGCATCACGGAGGTCTAGTCTCAGAACCGGCTCCATCAAGAGATTGTTTGATGTGATATAACTCGACATTATCTTGTGACTCAAAGATATTGGATCTTTTAGACAGAAAAAAGATTCTAATTTTATTATTCAAAAGAACCAAAAACTTCACATGATACTTGTCGCAGTATGGAGACAAAACAACGTCACGAATTCGATTCCCGAAATTCGGAAGATGAAAAGCGTGTCTAAAATACTCAATTTCGTAACACCTAATTCTCGAACAAAAAACACTAAGTATCATACTTTAAGATTGCGCGGTGACAAAACTAAATCTCAATCTCTAAATATTTTTTGGAAATCTTCTTTCTTCCGTTCTCTCTCCTTTCCCCTCTTTTTTTCTCAAGTTAACCTTTCCCTTCTCTTTCTCCTCCTTTCTTTTCCTCTTTCCCCTTCTCCCTTCGTTCTTCCTCTTACCCCCTTTCTCTCCCCTTCTCCGACAAATACAATAAACTTCGGTAGAGCTCTGAATTCCTCGTGATGATCTAATAAACTAATTTCTACCACTATCGACTCAGTTCTTATTTCTTTCTTTCTATCTTATTTCTCGTTGACAGACCACTATAACTCAACTGACATAACTTGAACTTAACTAAAACGGACTCAACTCTTAACTCGGGGTAACATAAATTCGTAAGAAAATCAAAATTTTATTTTTATCGATATAAACCACCAGCACACTAACACTAAACAAGATCACTGGCAAAACAAAGAAAACACACGTTTGGTGACACGAAAAGGACTTTTAAAATACACACATATTCCGTATATAAAACTAACAATTACAATAAACACACAAACTGATAATCACTACCACTATAGTCAACCATTTAAAATTATATGTGTCAAAACAACAGCAGTAACTAATAAACATATTGTATTCAACTTTTGATAAACATTTGATCACAACATTGTTTAAGTGTTCCAACAAAAATGGAATACTATCAATTTTGATGAAGTACCAAAAATGTACATTTCCCAATGTTCCCACCTTTTCACTAAGTTTTTGATAATTAAAAAAATCGATGGAACCACAGTTTCGTATCAAACTACCAAATAAGTATGATCACTACTTAAAATGACTTTACACAGTACTACAAACATCACTTTTACACTATTCACAACAACCGGTATGTGTAAATGTCTAAAATAGAAATCTCGTTTTTTCGTTTCTCTGTTCTATCCATTACACGACACAACAAAAAGTTTAGGAAGAAATTCTTCACTCTATCTTTGATGTTCTCACTTTTTAGTACCATAATCTCACTGAGCTTACAAGAACAGCATCTAGTTACAAGTCCCTTTATGGTCACAACTTCCTACAAGACAACAATTAGGAGTATTTTCTTGAGTTAACTGCTTACGAAAAGGACATGCCTATACGAACACTTCTGCCATTATTATTATTTTTTTCCTTCCAATGGATCTATAATATAAATAAACTATGAGGTGAAAGGTGACATACTTGTCTCACATCACTCATCAGATGAAGAAAATTATAGCATTATCCGTGACAAGATTAGACCCAAACTGCTGACTTTTTAAGTCATACAGTCCACTGATGTCCAGAAAGATTCAGAATTGTGGAAGGAAGTTGGAAGTGATGACTGTCATGCTGCAGTTAAGTGTAACTAGGAATGTCAAGTTGCAGTAAGAGACTGATTGCAGCCTGCAGCTGGCGTTGTTAGTCATAGCAACTTTGGATGGTATGCTTAGGTCATTCTGGTCCTAGACTTTCTATTAAAAATATTGACCAATCAGAAGAAGAAAAAAAAGCTAACCGAATGAAAGCACATAAAAGAATAAAAGCTTTTTCAAAGAACAACTTAAACTTTCTTAAAAGATATGCACCTAGTTACAGAAGAAACATCTTCTCCATACATCAGAAGAGCATTCAAGTAAATGCAAGCTTCCAAAATTCATCAATCCTAGCTCCACACCTTGCACCATGGTCATCATCTTGACGATCAATAAGTACTACAATCTGGATGATCAAGTAGAAGCATTGATTCCGTGCAAGAGCTCATGAAGAACAGATCATCTGCTCCAAATATCCCAAGATTAGTGATGTGTCGTGAGTGGGGTTCATAAACTTCAAGTGTGGGAAACTGTTCGTCCTCCTTTTGGGCTACTATTATAGGTTCACCATTCTCTCTAAATCCCAGTATTTCAGTTACCCATGAGACAGGGGTATCAAACACGAATATCCCTCTAAAGGATGTTATACCACCATCACGCACCATCATCCACACACCACAATAATCATCCGTAAACATTTCATCATCTCTAACGTATCCAAACACAATAAGAGATTCCCTTAGCTTAGATATAGAAAAACCAAAGAGAAACCGGTTGGTTATGCTATCAGGTACGTCAACCACTTTAAATTCTTTGGTAATCAAATCAAATGACACAATCATATATTCTTTACGAGATTCACCATCATCAGCAACAATGATATCATAAGCAACCCAATAAATAAACCTATCTATAACAACCTGTGATGATCTAAGTCTAATAGATTCACGAGGCAAATTGCTATTTGGAATCATCTCCCAACGCTTGGAGCTCAATGTAAAAATTTCGACATTCCAATGCATGTTATCCGAATTTATCATTTTAGAAAATATATCAATATATGAAATCTTGACAATGGTAGGGTCATTAGTCACAGGACAAACCCCAAAACCAAAAAAAGTAGTTGTTTTATAAGGATAGCTAAAATCGTAAGGGACAACAATGGCAACTGATCTTCTAATTGATGGGTTCCAAAGAACAAGCATATTTCTTCCGGATATATTACCCTCTAAACACCATGAGCCGCAAGAGCTACCGACTACTATCGAAAATTGTTGGAATTGTTTGATGAGGTCAGAAACAATTGGAGGGGAGTCTTGTTGTTGTGTGAAAGTGTGATTGTCATCTAAAAAACATAGATATTCGTCCATGCAGTTTAGAATTAAACGATGTGGCTGAGTTACGCGAAAGCCGAAAAAAGCGATGAAGTGAGGGCTGTCAATGAAAGACTTCCATTCTTTAGAAACTGACCTGAATTGAATCAAGTGCTTGAGATCAGGAACCTTTTTTATGATTTCCATTTGGATTTCAAAAGGGATTTCGTCTGACATGATGATAATGAATATTCCCAATTCTGTAAATCAAATTTGGGGGAGTTCCGGTTACTTTGGATTACTTGGTATTTCTGTGTTGGCCACGTAGAGGTAAAGACAATTTTCTAAAAGGCGCGCTTTGGCGCAGCAAAAGCGTGAGGAGTAGCCTGACCGTTACGATATGAATTTTAGCGTTGGCGTTAGGCGTAGTGTGAGTAAGGCATCAAAAGGCGTGCAAAGGCACGCTAAATTGCAAGGCGTGAGGCCATTTTAAAAGCTTTTAGAAAAAAATTAGGCTATTTTGTGTTTGGGCTATTTCTTTTTGGGCTTAGTAATTTTTAACTCAATTTTAGTATATGACCACGAAGACTACAAGTTCATATTGCTTTTATGCATAACACATTTTATAAACTCGATATGTATATGAAATATGATATTATTATATAAATTTATAAATATTATTTTGCCGCTATAGTCACGCCTTGAAATACGCCATGGCTTCGCAAAGGCTCCTAAGGCTTGAGGCGTGACTATGCCGCCACGCCACGCCTCACGCTATTTATAACCTTGGGTAAAGGTGAAGTTGGTGCGGTGAGATGTGCCATGGGGAAACTCACAGTTTGTTTTTTTATTATTCAAATAAATTAAAAAATATATTTTTTAATATAAACAAAAAAAATATATAAAATAATAATAAAAACGAAAATAATGATACGGTAAAAAAAAATACAATTTAGTGACTAAAGTTTCTAAATGCTCAACGATGTCTTGTCGAAGGTCATTATACACTTTTCTATCCCGAAGTTCTTTACTTCTCCTAACATGTATCGCGCATCGCTCGACCCATGCACGTTGCATATTCGGTTGTGGAGAAATGTACATTTTTTATAGTCATTAAGTACGAACTTTTGATCTTCAATATCATGTTATGTAATATGATGCAACAATACATGATTCTCCGTAGCGTGTTGACTTGGAAAGCACATGTTGTTTGCTGTATAATTCCCCAACGACTTTGCAGGACGCTGAAAGCTCGTTCAATATCTTTTCTTGTATTTTTTGAACTCTTTTGAACTTCATTGTTTTTTCACCCCTTACAATAGAATACGATCCGACAAACGTAAATCGTTGAGGATAAATTACATCGGCTAAATAGTAACCTTTTTGTATGTTAATTTACTGCAAATGAAGCTTCTAGGGCTATATCAGCAATGTCATCAAATAATGGTGAATCATATACAAGATTGAGATCATTATTCGGGTAATTATGATCACGTCTTTTGAATTGCCGTGTAAGGCATTCGGACAATTTGTCCATTCCCAATGCAGACAATCAATGCTCCCAAGCATTTTCGGGAGTCCATGTTGTTCTTTGTGCAATGCATATATATATGTTGGGTTCTATGTATAAAATATATATGCTTTTAGCGAACTTTTCTAAACACTCACATGAACAACGTTCACTAATTTGCAAATACCCGTCAAATGCATCGGGTGATGTACAGTATGCCAATTGGCATATGGCCGATGTGCATTTCATGATAGGACTAATACTTAAAAGACCCGTACAATCCGATCGTTGTTTAAAAAAATAAAGTATACATTTGGGTAGAGGTTCAACATTTTAACTGGTAATATCATTAACTATTTGTTTAAAAAGTTTAGAAGTCATACGATACCTTATCCTACAATTCCTCTCTGGGTATTTAGGGGGATTGTTTTCGTCACCAAAATAACCGTCCAATAGTCGTTGTTTCGCCTCTTCTCGTTCAAGTGGTGTTTGTGTTCTAGTACTACCCGAACTCTCGGCTTCTTGATTACTCAAAGCTAGAATTTGATCATAAGCTTAAAAACCCCGTATATACCGTTCCGGATCATCTTAAAAGTAAATATCGTAATGATCATGGTTGTTGGGATCCATAGTGTTTTTCTAAGTTAAAAGAGAAGTATTGTTAAGATGTGTATGTAGAAATGTGTGTTAAAAATTGACAGATTTATAGGATTTTTAAAGGGTAAAATATTGAAAAAAGTTGATATTTAATACAAAAGACTCAACGTCTTTTTTTTATTTTTGAACCATTATTTAACGTTACAATTAAAAAAATTACCCATCACATGGGCTGGTTTAGACGACGCAAGGGATGAAAACGCAAGCCACGGTATGGTTTGTGGTGCTATGGTATCGGTTGGTCTGATACTCTGATGGCACCACCCCGCCATCTTACCTTACCTTCTGCTCTTAGCTACTACGACTATTGTACTATTTATATGTTTGGCCCCTTGAACTTTAAAGAGTTGGCATTTTATCTAATAAGTGTCGTAAGACCTTGGACGCTCAAGACGCATCTTCTTTTATTAAGGCTCGAGGTGAGCACGCTTTATTAATAAGTAAAATTGTGGACTCGGTTGATGCTAAAACTAAGTCATGGGAGGAATCCACAATGACCAAAAAGCAAATCCCGTAGGAATAAATACCTAAAAAAAAAACAAACAAAATCTAAAAAAATATATTATAAAACATAAATCTATATATAAAAATATATAAATCACTACATCATATAAATAACAGCATTCTGACGACCCAAAGTACCCTCCGCCATTCACCCTATGATGAAAAGATTATTATTTTAGTTAACTCCTTAGATAACGGATTCAGAAAAACCGGATCTCCCACAACACACCACGCAAATTGATTGGAGTACACAAAAGACAGAATTTGAAATTATCGCATCAACATTATCCAAATAAAAAAAAACCACCAGGAAGACGCAACATAATGGAATTCTGGGAAAACATTCCAGATGCACAAAAAACCAGAATAGTTCTGTTTACTATCACAATCATTTTGAGAAGGATATATTAAGATTACCCTTATTAACTAGCAAGATATATTGTCCGTATTTATATACAGGCAATTCCGAATGGACGGAATGGTATGAGGATTTCCAAGATTGGAATAGAGAAATTTATTTAAAGTGCAGCTATAATGGTCTTCAATATTATCTCTATAAATACCTTAAGACTCTTTCATTTTCATTCACACTTTCAAACACATTTTTCTTACACAATTTAAAATAAATGGATTTTGAACAATTTTTTTTACATCCTTAAGTGATGAAGAAGAAGGTAGTAGCATCGAGCTAGAGTTTTTAGAAGAGGCGGCTACATATTATATGAATCTTCAAGCTTCCTGTTAGGATCATAAAAGTGTCGATTATGATACTTTAAGTGGTTTTATTTATTATTAGTGTTTAGCTTTATTTACAAAGTAGAAAGTAGTTTGTAATAAGAAGAAATATGCTAAAAGTGAAAAATAGCATATTATCCAAAGAATAAGGACTAGATTACAAAATTAGGAAAATAAAGGAAGGGAAGCTTACCTCCCTCTCCTATAAATACCCACCTAATCATCATTAGGTGGTTAACGCTTGTAACAAACTCACTTTCCCTCCCTTTTCTCTTTTTTATAAAATTTGGAAAATTATGAAAGACTTGCCTTCCTCTCTTAATTCTCTCAATTCTAAACCATTCTATATCGTGTGATTCAAGCTAAAACAAGACCTAACAAGTGGTATCATACACCATTAGAGATTGAGAGTGATCTTATTTGTGATTTCGTAAGTGATCGAGGATGACGTAATTGATTTTCGGTGGTTTCGAGTAGTGATTTGAGCATTTTGAGCAATTTCGACGTTCTATTACACGCTTCTAATCATTTTCGACAGCAATTATGGACAAGACGTGATCGTATTGGTTATTTTGAGTAATTTCGGTATCCTTCTTGCGTTTTCTACAAATTCGACAAGGTTATTGGTTGATTCGAAGGAGTTTATCGTAGTTTTCTCATTTTTGTAAGCCTAGTTGTTGTTAGATTGAGTTGTAATAGATATATGTGTTTTCGGTTTTATCAAAAAACGTATTTAGGTGCTTTTTATCATTTTCGAAACTTGTTACCGAGATTGATCTATTACACATTTTTCGGTTTTATCGAAAAGTGTGTATTAGAAACACGTTTCAAACTCGGAAATAAGCATAATTGTTGTAATAGATACACAAGTTCTTAGTTTTATCGAGAATTGTGGTAAGAAAATAAAATTTGATATCACATTACGTTTTTGTCACAATTTCGGTTTTATCGAAATTGTGATAAACAGAAAAAAGAATCATTTTAGACATTAACATACGGTTTTGTGAATTGTAAAGTGATCATACTTTTTGGTTTTATTGAAACTGTGGTCATTTTTAATTCAAAATTGTGAAAATTACATTTTTGGTTTCATCAAAATTGTAGTATTCATTTTTGGAACAACTTAAACAGATCAAATTTTATCAAAATTGATATTATTACGGTTTTATCGTGATTGTTATATCGAATTTTGATTAAAAAGTTTTGTCAAAACGTGTGTTTATCGAATTTTGATCTTACCGAATTTAGTGTTACCCGAGTTATAGTGTTGTCCGAGAAATAGTATTATCCAAGATTCAGCTTACCGAGTTTATTGTTTTTCGAGAAAGATTCCAAATTTCAGAGATTAGTTTTGTCCGAGATTCTTATTGTATGATATTAGTGTTGTTCGAGAATAGTGTTACCGAAATTGAGTATTTTAGACACGTTTCTCACTTCCGAATTTGGGAATCGAATTTGTGACACGTGTCATACTCGACAAGTATTGAAGTTTTTGGTTGATCACAAATAGAACTCTTTTTCGTCTACAAAGATCCAATCTTTGAGTCACAAGATATGTCGACGTCTAATACACATCAACAATCTCTTGCTGATGCCGGTTCTGAGACTAGACCTCCGATGCTTGAAAGAGGTAGTTATATACCATGGGCAAGTCATTTTAGAAGATACCTCAATCGAAATAGAGAAAATAGAAAATGGCTTAACAAAGCAATTGATGAAGGTCCATATGAGTTTAAAGAATTCACTCCTTCTGAAACTGAACCACCAAGGATGCAAAAAGAAGAGGATTTAAAAGGAGATGATTTGAAACACTATGAAGCTGAGATTGAAGCAATGAATTTGATTCTAATCTCTATCCCAAATGACATATATAACTCTGTGGATGCTTGTACTACTGCACAAGCCATGTGGCAAAGAGTTGAACGCTTAATAAGAGGAACTGTACAAAACAAGGTTAACAAGGAAACACGTTTCAATAATGAGTTTGATCAATTTGTTGTTGGACCAGGAGAAGCACTTGTGTCAGTTTATAATCGTTTTGCTCAGCTAATGAATGATATGGAAAGAAATGGCATCATATTTCCAAAAGTCACTATTAACACAAAGTTCATAAATTGTTTACAGAAGTATGTCACTCAAGTTCGTCTTGCAAAAAGATTGACAGAGGATACCTATGATGATTTGTTTGATTACCTTCAACAATTTAAGAAACTGGTGAATGCATCTAGAGCAAAGAAATTAGAAAAATCACATGATCCTCTTGCATTGGTGGCACATATGGGTTCTTTTTCCAGAACTACAACACCTTATTATGTCACACATCCTTCTTCAGTGGTTGATTATGATGATGATTATCAAGGAGATGCAGTTCAAAACAATTATGAAGATCTACTTACCTCTGCAATGATTTTACTTGCTCGTGCAATCACTCAACATCGTTTCTTTAATCAACATAATAATCAATCTTCGTACTTCATTCAACACACCAGTAAATTTACAAGCAATTGTTTCACGGTGACAGAGGTATGTATTCAAATACAGATTTGTGTGGTATGATGACAGAAATACAAGACGTTCATTTATGTTCAAGAGCAATCATTGAGGGTAACATTGTTCAGAATGATGCTGGGAACATACTAGAGGGTAAGCTTGAAACTTGGTTTTTTTTTTCTTTGTTTTTCTAAAAAAGGGGGGGGGGAAAACAAATAATCTGCTGCAACATGTTCATTTTACAATTGCAGTGAGTGAAAGGTCCTTATGCATCGTATTTGTCACTTAGCCAAGAGTTCAAGATTCCAAATTACTTCATTGGAATAAATGTTGCTAGCAATCATGATCTAAGCAGGGAGTAATTATCACCGATGAACAAAAATGATTTTCTACTTAGCCGATGTTCTCGGATGGCAAAGAAATAAGAAATTAAAGTGCATAATATATATGCTGATGGCCATAATTTCAACCACGAAACTTTGATTCTGTACAGGGGCTAAGCTATGATATCGCATTTCTCAGTGAGCTACCAAATAATTAAATCCACCAATTATGAGAAGAATCAATTATTTGATAATAAGATAAACAAGAGACAAAAGTATCTAAGCAAACCTAAAAATTCTTAACCAACATAAATTGGTGAAGATCACATTGATAGCAATATTATATTTGATGAACCAAATGGAGATGTTAATAGTGGCAGTGTTGAATATGATAACAATGTTCAAGAATCATATGAATTAGAGCAATTAGCTAGAAATGCGTATAAGGAAGCTGAGATACATAAACAATTTAATTGCTAAAAAAGTTCACAATAAAACTTGTGTTGCCTTAACACAGCTTGAGTCCTATAAGGAAAAGGTTTGGGTTTTTGAAATGACCAAAGAAAATAACACTACCTATTTTAACGAATATATTGAGGCTGGTCGAAAAGCAAAACGATTTGAACAGGAGTCACAATCTCAATTTATTCATGATCGAGACGTTATTCGAGATTTAGAACAACAACGTGATAAATTAGAGTTGTCTGTTGTTGAATTAAAAAGACTGTGGAAAACTAGAAAGGGGGGTTGAATAGTTTACCGCTTTTTAAATTAAGGTTTATGTTTGTTTGTAAAACTTAGATTCGACTTTTTGTGAATTCAATGCTTGCACAATATGAACAATATAAGTATATGAAATGATAATGTAAGACAAAAGATAAGAGTAAGAACAATCAAACCACACCACGGGGGGAAGGGATTTTGAGTGGTTCGGTTCCGATGCCCTCTTCGACCTACTACACTCCAGAGCACATCCTTAACTCGAGAGTTTTCTTCACAATGATCAACAATATTTCACTTTTTGGCGGATAGGAAATAACCGTCACAACGTTGATTACACACGATTTACGACCCAAAGCTAAATCTCGGTTCTAATCGTAGGTAGAACTAATCTATCACTAACCACAACTTCTAAGAATTGTTCACGAACTTCACATATTCTACGATTCTTCACAACTTTCAAAAGAGTATTCTTTCACAACTTTGGCGACCTTCACTTACTCAACACTATTATATCACACATATTCTAAACACATACTTGGATAAGATACACTACGATCTAACTCACACTTACAAAGCATCGCCAAGATCTAGCTAACTACACACAAATAAAGATATATAAATTGATTTCAAATATATGATATGGATGCAACAAGATTGCATCTATACACCTTGAGTGTAATACTTCTTCACTTGATGATGAAAGTATTCTTCTAATTGCAATTGTGGGAATTGTGCTTGGATTAACTTGGAAATCAAAGCCTTTATGAATTAAATGATCAAAAGGAAATTTGTAGGGTTCATGTATGGGATGTTTTAGAATAAGAAAGAATGAGTGCCACAAAAAGGTGGAAAAATTGTGGAGAAAAGTCTAGTATTTATAGGACAAAACTTGGAGGGGCGTCTCTCACCTAGGGGCGGTCCCTTTTAAAATGGTGGGCGGATCCCATTAATTTTAAGTGGCCCGGCCGTGATTATTTAAGGGGCGCCCAAAGGACTAGGGCTTCACAAGTTCTGTCTCTTTGTGTTGGGGGAATTATTCTGGAAACTAGTCTAGGACGTTTTAGGTTCGTAAATGTTAAATTTCAAAATGGTTATTTTGAATAAAAACAAATTCTTTTATTTTTTGCAAAATGTTTTGTAATGTTTTAAATAATGTATTACTACACCATTTTTATAAAAAGTGTGAGGTTGAATAAAGAATTTCATTTGATCATAAAATGCATATAAGCATTTAGTATATTCATACTTTAAGTGATGTATTTTTCCTGTTGATACTGAGAATATACTACTAATTTACATTGTTTAAGATTTAATTTTACGTTGAACGGTTTTTTTATTTGGTGATATCAAAAACGTTAAAGATGTGAATATAATTTTAGTATGTTTCTTAAGAGCATTATATTTTTATACAAACTATCCCCCCCTTTTTACCTGATTACAAAAATTAAACTCATTAAATGTAATGGTTAAAGTTATAAAAAAGAAATTTGTAAAATATTTTGCTAATTTACCTTTGGTTTTTACTTGTTCCGCCGCACTTAATCCATGTTTAAATGTTGGAGGCGTAGAACTTTTAATAACAAGAATAATGAACAATTTAGACTTATCCTTTGGGTTAGACGCTGACAACCCCGACCCCAACTATATAAACTCCCAAATTTTTATATTTAACGATAACTTTAAAAAATTATTTGGAATTTATGCAACAAAATATGGTCAAATACAAAACCCAATTGTTGATCAAATGCGGGCCGGATCGTCCCGAATGGCAAGTGACATTAATATAAACCTTTATAATAGTTTATTTGAAGACGCTACAAAGCGTCAACGAACATCGGCCCCAACAAGCGAGTTGGGACAATATATGGCTACAAACTTTTTAATAACTTTAAGGCCCGAAGAGTTTACAAACTTTGACATTTTGGCTTGGTGGAAAGAAAGGGAAATCCAATTTCCAATTTTATCCGCTATGGCTCGTGACTTATTAACGGTCCAAGCTTCGACGGTAGCTTCCGAATCGGCCTTTTCTATTAGCGGTAGAATTATATCGGAAAGAAGGTCAAGACTAACCCCCGAATCCGTGGAAGTATGTGTATGTTTGAAAGATTATTTGGACGGAGTAGATAGGGTACAACATGAAACATCGTTGGAAGGTCCGATATTAGAAGACGTTGAAGAAACTATAGCAAGAGAAGAAGTTGATTTAGGGATATCACCTCCGAATACCGAATTAGATGAAGGTGAGTTTGAAGACTTAGATATTGAAGACGTAGATGTAGAAGATTTTTTTGAAGATTTAATGGATTGAGTATAACGGGTGATGGCAATGCCGAAGCTCGACATACTTGAGTACACTAATATGTTTTCGGGTGATGGCCATGCCGAAGCTCGAAATGTATTAGTATTTATATATTTTTAGTTGTATAATTGTATTGTTTAAATAAAAGTTATGATTGTATTTTTTTAGTATGTTTCCGGTGCAAATAAAAAATTATGATTGTATTTGTTTAGTATGTTTCCGGTGTATTGTTTAGTTAAATGTTTGATAATTAACAAGTTTATTAAATAAATGTTCGAAGTTTTAAATTCCGAAAAAAACCGAACCGGTATAAAAACCGATTCCGAACATTTATAACCGAAAAATACCGAACCGGTAAAAAACCGATTCCGAAAATTTATAACCGAAAAAAACCGATTCCGAACATTTATAACCGAAAAAAACCGATTTCGAAAAAATCAAAAAAACCGAAACCGGTTATTAGAAAAACCGGTTTTTTCCAGTTAATGGGATATGTGGATATTGTATTTTATTCACAAAAGTACAAATCTTTTTCATTTAGTTGTTAATGCTTTGGCCTATCAACGCATGAAACTTAAAATGAGATTAAGGAAAGTGTTACAAAATAAATCGCATACGAGGTTTGTATATCTGAAAAGTCGAGAGGATTAAAATGATGTGTTGTCATAAAGATGAGTATGTGGTCAACTTGATGTTGGCGGGAAAACAATAAAAGCATGAAATGCATACAAAATCTGTAACATATAAAACCGTCAAGTATCATATAGTTTTTTATAAAATAAAGAGAGATTGTAAGATGTAATGAAATTACATAAGGCAATAAGAATGTGAAAATGAAAAAATACTTTATTATATTGCAAAGATGTTAAAGCAAGATTAATAGCTTGGATCCAACACTAATGTTATAGTTCCACTCTTTATGACTTGGATATGTTTTATAGCTCCACTATTTAAAATTGGATATGTTTTAAAGCTCCCTCGTTCTTGATGAGTTAGATATGTGTTACAGCTCCACACTTTATGAGTTTGATATGTATTATAACTCCGCTCTTTATAAGTCGGATATGTGTTATAGCTCCGCTCTTTATTAGTTAGATATGTGTAATAGTTCCACCATTTGTGGGTTGAAATATGTTAAGGGCAACGTAGGTTGGTGGTACCTGGCGGGGTAATGTTAGCGGAAAAAGAGCGGAATAAGGTTCCAGGAGCGTTACTTCATAATAACATTGCACAAGACATGAGAGAACGACCACTAAACGTGTCGTTTGAAAATGATACATTGGATTTAATAAATTATTGTTACAAAAGCTCAACGGCTAAACTTGTTCATTCTTGAAAATGCAAAGATTTTTCTACATGACAAATATCCCCAAAATGTGATGCACGTAAATCTTTATAGAAATGACTCCACAATGTAGACCACCAATGTATCCTTGTTTCTTGTACCTTATTAACCTGAGAAAAACATGCTTAAAACGGTCAACATAAAGTTGGTGAATTCATAGGTTTGTAAAATGTATGAGTGTAGGACCGCAATTGTTTAGAGTGTGTATTGCATGGTATACAATATCCAAAACAGTAAGTATTGCATGGTATACAATATTCAAAACAGTAAGTATTGCATGGTATACAACATCCAAAACAGTAAGTATTGCATGGTATGCAATATCCAAAACAGTAAGTATTGCATGGTATGCAATATCCAAAACAGTAAGTACTTCAAAGTTTCTTGCGTCCAATTGTAAAACAAAGCATGTTCTCACCCCAAAAATATATTTAAAACCAGTAAAACATGGGGCTATGAACTCACAATATCCTTTAAAAGCAATCACATTGTTATAAGATAACCGAGTAAGTAAAAGAGTTGTAAACAAGCATGTATCCCCCTCGCGGGTTTATAAAACATTCAAAAGATTGAAAAGCGAGGTTATGAACTCACCTCAGTAGTGAAGTGAATGAGTAATAATCGAGTAAGTGAAATAACGAGTCACGGACGAATCCGAAGGCAACCTAATCAAACATAGGTCGTATAAGTACTATGCACTTCGATAACTAATATCGTACACAATCCTATATAGCTCATCACCATCTATTTGTAATTTATAAATCGTTGTTATAAAGCGAAAACGTTTATAATTATCGTTTTAGAAAAACTAGCATAACTTTCCCGTTTTAAACCCGTTTCCCGCGTTTCTTACGTCCACGTCTTCGTATTAAGATGATATATAAAAATATTACATTTTTATATTTTATAACCTTCTGATGAACAGTACTTTTACTGTTCATGACGTTTTATAAATTTACTTTTATAAATTTAATTGTCGTAAAACCCGTAAATGCAACAACTTATTCGTTTTAATCCCGATTTTAGCGATTCCTTCGAGCACGTCTTCGTTATTAAAATTATCACATTTTTTATAAAGTGGGGTCTACCGATGAACAGTAATTTTAACTGTTCATAGTTTATAAAATTACTTTTATAAACTTTAATTATCGTAAACGTCGTATTTTATTTGTTTTAGCTTTGTTTTTAGTAATTCTTTCGAGCACGTTCTCGCAATTGAAAGTTCTATTTATTTATGAGGTTTACAAAAATAAATGTTTCTGTCATGAACAGTAACTTTTTATAAAAGTGTTAATTATCATAAACTTGAGAAATTCATAACTCTTTCGTTATTAATTGAAAATTTACGATTCTTATCATTTTGAAATCCTAAAAGTATGCACAATTTGTTAAAAATACTAAACTTTCTATTTTAGAAGTATTTTATAACTTGCTTTTATAAAGTTTATTTTATAAAACCGGTATTAACGTAAATCGTGTTTTTATCGTATCTTTTTCATTATTAATCCATTTTTCGAGTTTCTTACCTTTTTGAAATCGTCATGAGACGTAGTATTTTATATAAATATAAAATGTATACCTTAAAAGTCGAATTCAAACAGATCCTAATGAAATTTTTGATAAAAATATGTTAAAACTTGTTTTCATAACTTTCTAGCTTAGCCACTTTGTTACAAGTCTATTACAACACTCATTTTCACATGTCTTCCATCTTTAGGGTCCCTAGTCCATGATTAGTCCATATATTGTCCAAGACTTCCAAGAACATCAAGTTTACATAGTCATTTATTCATGAACATTTATAAGTAACTTTTTATACTTTTACTTATATATGCTTTACATAACTTAACCAACACTCATATAGTGTGTATACTTGCATTTCTTACATGTTCCTAACAACAATATATCACTCGACAAAGTATATCATACCATGATCAAAAGTAAAACTTTCCATTTTTCAAGAAAATAAGTTCCTAAATGGTGATTTGCTACATAGAACTTATATATGCATAAAATCATGAAAGTAAAGATATTTAGAGTTTTAGGTAACCTTAATATGAAGTATTATGATGAACAACAAGATCTAAACACTTGTTTAGCAACAAAACCCTAACTTGCAACCCTTGAAAACCCTAATTCCAAATCAAAACCCTAATCTTGCACTTTCTTGTTTAAACACTTGTAACCATTAAACCAAACCTTCTAACCACCTTAGGTTATATTAGATATCATGTAGGAATATGTATAAATGTTACAAATAAAATTTTGTATGGATTTGATATTGTTTTGGTTTGAGTCGTAGGTATGTGAGCCAAAAGGGAGAGGATTTTATGTTTTTCACCTTGGAAATGAGAAGTGTATGTGTTTCATTCACTAGATAAGGCATTATATACATCTTGTAGCTAGATGAATATAAGTCTAGGTTCATAAAAGACACAAATGAGGATTTTAGGGAAGTCTTTATGGTCTTGGTATGGTCTTTGTGTAAGATAGCATGGTGTGTGCAAGACTAGTTGTTGAAGCCTTTGTTTATCACATGTGCTAGATTGTAAAGTCAAAATAAATATCTCCTATGTATTTTATGATGTATATCCGGCCATATATTGATATAAGTGATGATATTTTATAAATTTTAGGTATTGGGTACAATTGTGGGTATTTGTTGAAGCGTAGAAAAGTTTTGGTGGTTCCGGGTATGCCTAAACGTATTTTATCGCGAAACGTAATCACTTTACGCAACCAATAAAAATAAAATGAACAAAGTTAATAATTATCCTCAAAATAATTACTTAACACTTGCTTGATGTAAACATTTAATTGTTTGATGCCCGTTTACATTAAACGATAATTTTTAGCTTACGCGATTTAACTTAACGATTACGATTTAAAAGCAAACGCGTACAATACTAAAAATAAATAGTGAATTTATTGACGTCGTAAATGACCCTAAAACACGGGGTGTTATAGTCTCCCCCCGTTAAGTGAGCCTTGTCCTCAAGGCTTAAGACGCGGCACTTGACGACGGTGCGGTCTTTGTGAAGAGGTGTGGATATTTCTTCCTGAATTGATCTTCGCGTTCCCATGTGAACTCAGGACCTCTCCTGGAGTTCCATCGAACCTTGATTATTGGAATGCGGCTTCGCTTCAACCGTTTAACTTCACGGTCCATGATTTCTACCGGCTCCTCGACAAATTGAAGCTTGTCATCAAAGTGAAGTCCATCCAACGGAACGGCTAATGGTTCGTCGGCATAACACTTTTTCAAGTTGGATACATGGAACGTATTGTGTACCCTGCTCAGCTCTTACGGAAGCTCAAGGTCAAGCATTCGTTTACTTGATTTAAACGTTGATAAAATTGGCATAGGTAGGTTGCGTGAGCTCGTTTACTTTAGTTATACAAGTTACGTTGCATAATGAGTTAAATAAAGTGAAAATCTTTCCATTAAAATGGTTGTACTTAATTTAATAAGTAGATATTACATTGCATCTAATTTAATAGATAGATAATTACATAGAGAAAAATTATGGGTTGTTATAACCGCAGGCAGATCCAAAACATAGATCCTCCTGCTGGTCTTTTTGTTAATCACATTACATCTACATTCCATTGTGTTTTTGTCTCGTTAGATAGCATAATTAAGTCAAGAAAATACACTAGCGATAAGTCATTTACTCTTGGCTACACCGAGGCAGTTGATAATGTTAACATCTTGCAGTCTTGCAATGGTTTGCTTTTGTGTATCGGTTGGGGGGGGGGGGGAACTCATTTTTATTACGTATATAATCCATCTACTAATTTGGTTAAAATGCTTCCGGAAACAGATTACACACATGATGATTAAATTTTTATGGATGTGCTGGATTGTGATTGGCATTTGACCCTACAAAATCACCTGACTACAAAGTGTTGCGTGCTGGAAGCAACTCTTATGAGATTGTTATACAAATTTACTCTTTAGAGACATGCAATTGGAGCCTGTGCAAGGAGCGCTTTACGTACTTCTTTTTTATACATTTTGATAGTGCAATCTATTAGAATGATGCTTTACATTGGCTGAAAACTAAGAATATGTAGCTTACGCATTACAAGATAAATATTGAAGACCATGAGCATATAACAACCATACAAATCCCTCACGACCATGAGCATCCAATCCTAACAACCATGCTTCCAATGATAATAAGCATACAAATACCTCACATGTTACATCTGGAAGGGAAATTATTCGAGTCACGTGGGTGTTTGGTTCTTGTTCATAGAGATTATATTAGATCTACTATCTATGAGATGATGAAAGGGTGTTCTATGTGGTCTATTAAGTACATTATTGATACTGATGACTTTATGACTTCACTTCCTGAAGGATGGTCGATTCGGAACATTATTTGGAGCCTTATTTTAGGAGAAAGGGAAGAGGATTCATTTTTGGTGATGAACTTGTCTAGAAAGGTTGTACAATACAACCTAATATCAAAGACTCTGCGTGAGATTTATGATATAGGATCTAATGAAGTGGCTGATGATTACCTTCATGGTTTCATTTCGCCTTTTTCAATGTATGATATGGGATATAAAAAACTTGATCATATGGTTTATGAATTCATTCCGTCATCTGCTAGTGTTTGATTATCCTTCATTGTAGAATAATTATTTAAAATTGTTGTTATAATGGCTCACAAAGGTACCTGGGGACTGTCCAAAGCCCCCTTTTAACTTTGTTGTAATCAGTTTAAATTTTTCAATGTATTTGACTAATCCTACTTATCAAACATAATATACCCATACAAAATACACACTATACTCATTAATTTAAGGTTAACAACCATAATCTAATTAAGTAAGTAAATCGTGAGAAAAAAACCTCAAAGTAAATAAATGGTGCCAAAAAAATGATTACTGGCGGGAGAGCGGGAGGAAGAAAGGAAGGACAAGGACTAACCGTGTAATCAAAAAAAGACAAAAAATTGTACAGTAAATGTTACTGTGTTAAAATAGATTAACATACATACCTTGGTGATTTCTCACCCGAATAAGCCAAATGCAAATCATCGTAATCAAAACTCTCGTATTCATTGTCTTCATCCTCTTCTTCAAGCTCAGGTCCTTCCTCATACTCTTCTTCAAGCTTTCGAATAGCTTCAAGTTCTTTCCAATGTTCTTCTCTTCGTTTTCTTGCAGCATCCAACCTCGCCTCCCGTTCACTTTCCAACTTCCACTGTTTTTGTTCTTCAGCTTCCATATCGTAATATTACACATCAGGCTTATCATCATTAAGCGCATGCTTCATATCTAGTTGAGTAAGAAGTAATAAATAATTTATCAAAAAAAATTATTCAAACTTATATTGCATCATACTCAAAATACCTGTAGTAATTGTAATAGGCGTTTCTTCTTATTTACCATATTGATATTTTTGTTTTCTAACATGGTAGCAATCTTAGGAATACAATTGAAAAAATATATAGCAAAATAATCAAACTTAAAATTATGTACATTCGTATTACTTGTTATCTGTCAACTCATTATCATCAAGTCCTGCAACAACAACATTTCTTTTGGTAGAGGAACTCATGACTTAACAAACACAAATGAGCTTTTTAAACCTGCTAATCGATTTAAATGTGTGTATGTAGTTGGTGTTGTTTGAAAAATTTCAGATTTGTTCAAATTTTAATAATTTATCTTATGGAAAATGAAGAGTCACTAATAATGGTTTTATTTTTTTAGGAATAAATTTATTAATGGTCCAAAGTATAGACAAAATTTGTTAATTATGTTCATACCATGCTCAACAAATTTTAATCAACCAATATTTACTTGATGGATTATGGCGGGAGTGCGGGAGGAAGAAAGGCCTCACAGGGATCAACCGTGCAATCAGAAAAAGACAAAAAATTTGTACAGTAAATGTTACTGTATTAACAAAGTGGTCAAGGACCAACGACGCAACTAAAAATAATTGTGAAATGACGATTGTGCCCTTCAACAGAAGGGCGACGTGGCAAGGATAACGACGGAGATAACCGTCATTACCCATAACGAGGCTTAAGGGACCAAACGGGTAACTACAATGTTAAATAGGGACCTCGTATGAGAGTCTCCGTTATCTGGGACCAAACGGGCAAACAGGGTAGAGTATGAGGACCAACTTTGTAATTTACCCTACATTTTTTTATTAATATTATTACTACTTTTCCGTTTCAAATTAATAATTCGTATCTTTTTTTTAACCTTGTTTAACTTTTAATTAATTAGTTAAGAATAAAATTGTGATTCTAATAAAAGTAAGAAAGAAAGAATAATATTTCTTTTATATTGTGTTATCGAGTTAGAGTTAAGAAAGAAAATAAAAATAAAACATAAGATGTTGTGTTATTGAATAGTACTTGACAAAGAAAAAAAAAAGAAACATATTTTTTTGTTAATTATTAAAGTGGATGAAAGTGTTTACTTTGAACTGAAAACACAGACACAGTTTTTACAACATCATTTTAGTTTTTGGGATCAAATACTCTTTTCTCAACTACACTTTCATTTATTAATTTGAATAAAAGATGATCGGGGCAGGGAAGATGAAGCAATACTCAAATGTTCTTGATAAACCCCTTAGCAAAGGCAGACAAGAGGTATACATTTCACTACTTTTAGGTTTCATATTTTGATTTTTTTCATTGATCTAGATTTTGTTTTACAATCTTGGATATGGGTTCTAAATCTTGATAAAACAAGAGAACTCATTTTTACCTTCAAGAGTATGTGTTTTTTAAAACATGATATTTTTTCAAAGGAAAATGCAAATTTACTAATGGGGTCTTTTTTATGGATCGGTAGTGATTAGAGATTGTGATGGTGTTTGTGCGTTTTAATGTGCAGGTGAGTTTGAGTGGATTTGCTTATTTGTTTTCCGAGCTTGTTCAGTATAACCAGACTCAGGTCGACAATATTGGTGAACTCGAGAGGAGGTAACTTTTTTTAAATAAGCTGCTTATTATACTCACAGATAATTTAATAAGCATTTTTGACAAGTACTTCTCCAAACATCAATGAATCGTTTTAGTATCAGAACAGTATGAGCAAGTATTTAGTTTCAAACTATCGTTTAGCAGTCCCGTTTGATATGGATGATGTACTTTTTTTAGCAAAATCTTGATAAATATTTTGAACATCGTAACAAGTACTGCAAATAGAAATGACTGAAGGTTAGCTGTTCGCAAATAATATTGCCGCCATTGCTGCCTCATTAAATGATTCATAAATCTCAGTCATAAATGATTGACTTTTCAATATCTTATAGCGGAACTCTTATCTAATACATATTTGCTTGGATGGTATCTAATTATGTATTGTGGATCAGATTGGAGGATGCTGGCTATGCTGTTGGAGTGCGAGTTTTGGAGTTACTGTGCCATAGGGAAAAGGTAGAATGTTGGTCCTTCCTTTGGCAATTGATGCAAGTCTAAAGTTAAAATTAGATAAAATATGATTTGTGTCCATAAACAAAAAACGTTTGTTATAACTTATAAGGCTTGACTCATTTCATGGTTCAATGTTCCCTTTATTCTGGAAGATCAGTGAATTTAAAAACGCCTGCTCTTTACACATCTTTGTTCATGTCTCTGCATTTCTTTTTGTTGCCTATATGGGTAGAAATGAGACTCAACATAACATTTTTTTCTCTTACGCCATAGAATGGACTCACCATCACTTTTTGTTTATGTGCTCGCAGCATGTAAATGTGCCCCGCTGGCACATATTCATATTTTCCCAACATATAAATAGTGACCCACAAACTAAGCTGTTTATAGCTTGAACTAGACTAAATTCTCATTTTATGTGTGTGACTGTTTTCATGCTTCCCATCCTTTCCAAACCGAGGTACCAAAGACTGACTGAAGATTTTCAGTTGTCTTGAAAAAAAAACTTGTTTTCATTTGCATTTCTCACGCCTTATCTGAGGTGTCACTAGGAGCAAAGTACAAAAATGAAGAACTTCCCATCTTCAATATGTTTTGTGCACACCTTCACAAAACATATCCAACCATTACTAAATGAAAGTTGTTTAGTCTGAGAATTGAACTACACAATTCTTTTTATCATGTACTACCTAACATATGAATATACAGTTTAACAATCCTGAATGGAAATTGCTGAACCATGTTAACACTGTGTTCATTGTTCAGTTTGTCCTTCCTGCAATAATCATAACAGTATGTGTGGTCAGCAATCCAAACAGTTATATGTGTACTTGCGTTTATGTATATATGCGATTCTTAATGTGCGTCAAATTGTTTACCAAACTGTGTTGCATCTGTATTTTATTTATTTATTTTTTTTAATTTTTTTTTCTTACTTTATGCCAATGACCCCTTTCAAATTTTGTGATCTCAGGGTAACAGAAGGGAGACTCGTTTGTTGGGCATTTTGTCATTCGTTCATAGTACAGTATGGAAGGTTCTTTTTGGAAAGGTTTGTAAATTGTAATATCTTAATCCTGAAGTTTTTTCTCTTAAATAGTCGTAATCTGTTTTTGTGTCTCTCGAAAAATGTTCCTATGTAATACAGATTAGTAATTGCATCAAGTTTGATCATCTTCATAGGTAGCTGACTCGCTTGAAAAAGGCACTGAACACGAAGATGAATATATGATTAGTGAAAAGGAGCTCCTGGTCAATAGGTAACATATCTTGCTGCATATGTTTTATGTTATAAGCACATCTTGTTATTTTATTTCCTGACCTATATTCTTGCTAATTATGTGTGCCCTTGTGTTATTGATATGCAGATTTATTTCGGTACCAAAAGACATGGGTTCATTTAACTGTGGTGCCTTTGTTGCTGGGATAGTAAGGGTATGTGCTTTATCATCTATATTATCATGTTTTCACTCTTTGTTGGTTTAAGGTTTTGACATATGCTGTTTCTCTCTGTAGGGTGTTTTGGACAATGCAGGATTCCCTGCTGTTGTGACGGCTCATTTTGTTCCGGTGGATGGTCAACAACGTCCTCGAACAACCATTTTGATTAAATTTGCTGAGGAGGTAAGATAATATATCTATTTTTTGTCATCGTAAATAATCAGTCATTCCCTATTTCTTTACTTGTATTTTCTTGCGGTTCACAAAGATAGTCACGGTGGTGTGGCTAAGCTGTGTTTTAATCAAAACATATACGGAGTATGATTTTAACCACAATTGACGAAAAAACCTTAATGAGACTAAAAAAAAGTAAATATTACTGTAGTATCTAGATAGGAAAAAAATTCAACATTTTGCCTATTGGTAAGTAAACTATGCTATGTTAGTTGATAGAAGAACACTTTGTTATACTAGAAATATAAATCTCACTCATAATGCCATAATGATAATATAGCTGCTAGCCTGCTAGTTGTTACATGTAGATTACCAATAGCTTCTGGCAAAAGGAGAATTGATGATCATAGATGTGTATCTTGTAGATTACTAGATTATGAAATTGCAAGATTGTGCATCTGTTTGGTTCCTCTTTAGGTCAGTGTTTAACCTATTGACTTATCACTTGAGGTGACACTTTCGACTCATTTACCTATAAATGGGTCGACTGTGTCATGTTTAATCTCTTGCGGGTCAAATGGGTTTATATAAAGGATTTAACTATAGAGTATACATGTCAAATGGGTTGAAGTCGTAAGTTTATTTTAATGTATAAGACCTTCTAAGGGTGTGTTTGATTACCACTTAATGAGATGATTCAGCACTGATTAGTAAAAACTTAATCGGTCAGAGCGTTTGGTTGAAAAAGATTAGCCACTGGATCATAAATGTTGCGCTGACCGATTATGAGTGACAAGCTATGCAAAATCATTCAGTAGGCTACCCATTCACACAAATACCCTTTATATTTCACCTCTCTTCCACGTGGTCTCCTCTCCCATCTATACAACTTGAAAAACAATTAAAATTTTATGTTACTACCTTACTTTATACTTTTAATATAATATAATATATTACAATAATATTGAATTGGGCCGAGTAGATTTTTTTGAACAGATGGTTGTAAACATTCGTATGAAATTACGTACGTGTGATACTTGAGATGAAATGGGTTAACATATATTTGTAATTTTATTTTTAATTTATTGTTGGTATACTTAAGTTATAAATTACGAATAACATCATTTTCACACAAAATATTTCATATAGTATTAAATCACACCGGAGGTCAAAATTGAACATGTCTAAAAATTCTACCATGCAGTTGGTTTGCAAATATGTGTTCATTATTAGTAATATATTTCACCATTTTATAAAAAAAATATTTAATCACACCGGAGGTTAAAATGGTAATTTATTCTTATTCAGAAGAGAAACTCTGAAATTTATCAAACAGTTATTTGCATTCATAAACATGTTCACTCAGCACCTTTGAATTATTCAGAAGCTTTGATTCATACAACGCTAAATTATTCAGTTTCACCAAACAGCCCCTAAATCATATACTAGTATTAACTAAATAGACTATTATTGTAATAAACTAATAATATAGTGGTAATTTGAACCTATTTACGTACGCAATAGTTGGTTTGAATTATGTATTATCTCTGATGGGTAAAATTGTTGAAAATAGATACAAAGGAAATTATTTATGAATGGGACGACCTGTCAAACATATTGAAGGTGCTCAAATTGTATTTTAATTAATTTCTGTCTTTCGGGCTGCACATTTTGCCACATCTACTATTAAGATATCTGATAAGTTATATCTTGCACTGTGCAAACTTTTCTCTGGATATCTAATTTTAGGAATATTCATCAAGTTGCAGCAAACTAAGACTCTTGTGGGCTTAATCAAGCGTCACTAGATTTGCTGTATTCCATATTTACGTGTGAGAGGTGCATAAGCCAATATTTTGGTTGATCGTCAAAAGCGTATGCTAGTTAACATATACTGAAAGATGCAAATATTATCCTCAAGTTCCAGTGGTGATACTATTCTTAAAGAAATGTCTGCTGATTTTATGATAGTACATAATTGCAAGATCTTAAGTATCTGGATATACCAGGAATCAATATCCATGTCCTTTGTTAAAAAAAATGTATATCCACATCTCCGGATGACATACACAAACATGGACAGCTTAAATCAAATACAAATTCGGACAGCTACGCACATTTTTTGATATCCGGTTTTAACCACAACTATAGGTTTGTTTAATTGGCAAAACTTATGGGGGCATGTTCAACGCTAATTTTCCTTTCAAGTGACGAAATGGCCGTGCTCTGCAGATTTTGTTATGGCTCAAAATGGTTTCGTGCAGAACCGGTTAATTTTAGCGCGGTTTGTTACAGGCCGGGTTTACCCAAGTAGCCAACCCATCTCACACTTTTTGTCTTTGTTTTTCTTTTGAAACTTGTATAATTCGGTGTTTAATATTATTACAAAAACTACATGTTACATTTATAAAATAGCTATTTTTTACTTCTGTAAAAGTGTGTTAAATAAATTTCGTTTTTTTATAAATATTAAACTAGTTTATATTCTAAATGTTTTAGGTTTTTTATAACACGTTAGATATATCATTATTATTTGGTACATCGTTCCACATTACTTGGTACATTTTCCGGAGTGATCCCTAATGAACCTACCCCCCACCGAAACGAGTATTAGGTACCTAGTGAACCACTGTCCCGATCCCCGATCCCATAACGGAATGATCCCTGTTTCGTGTTACTATGGTTTAATGCCATTTACTTGTATCTTGGGCGACTTTCAACCCATCTGACATGTTCCCATTTTAGCTAATCTGTTAGATTGACCCGTTAGAGATGGATTAAATCCCAATTTAATCAAATTGTGCTAATTTACCAAATTTCCCACAATTTGATTAAATTGCAGTTACAATTTTCTTTTATTGAAAATTTAATTAATGTTTACTTTGCTTTTTATGCAGGTACTGCGAAGAGAAGCAAGATTAGGATAATTTTGTCGAGTGTTTTCTGGCTTTGTATTGTGGCCATGGACTGATTGCGGTACCTATATACTTTGAAGAATCAAATAGGAAAAACGTATGAGTTTGTCAAAAATTTGTAGCAGCAAGAATTATGTTTTTATGGATTTTTTTAGGGTGATGACATCATTTCAGTGTGATTTAGTACTTATCTCTATCAATGACCAATTTTTTTTTTGGTTTGATTTACCTGCATGTCAAGTGTAATCGCATGGGGATATGGAGTTGTTATATACTTGTATCTGGATGACCTATATTCCAATTTAAC